>CAWUFW010006691.1:915000-1111732 GCA_963921515.1 Calotriton arnoldi | reverse complement strand
TCCGATCTCGGTCGGAGGCGCACCCAATACCATTCGGTCGGGAAAAAGCCATGCGAAAGCCAGTTTCCCGACCGATCCGTACAGCACACCCGAACGAGCAAGTACGATGCGCACAACAGCAAAAATTCCGGCCGAGCCGTACTCACCCAAACCAGGTCCTGTTCTCCGACCGAGGCGAATCCGGAAACGCCCGAATCGAGTCGCACGGAAGGGAAAATGCAGCCCCGTCCGGCCGGACAAGTACGATGCGCTTTCCGTACGCGCCGAACCCGTCGCTACGCACGGCACGTCAAAGCATCCGGGAGAGGCGCACATAAGCTCCGAATCGCGCCACAACACGATCCACGGCTACGAGACGAACACAGCACAGACGAGGACGACGCGAAGCGACGAGGACGAAGCGAAGCGACGAGGACGAAGCCAAGCGACAAGGACGACGCGAAGCAACGAGAAGGACGAACGACACGAACCAACCATGAATCCCTTCGTCCCGATCATACCAATATTCTACATCTACTACCGGAACAGGCACGGACGCGTACGGCGCAGAAGGTAAGTCAGACACCAACCACAAAACACATACAACACGTACACGACACATCACACACATACACTGGGAATCTGAATATACTTGCAACAGCAGCACCATAGGGGCGGGATGCCCATCACCAATGCCACATATGCACACAGGGGCCTGAATGCGCGCCACCACCCCAACCCAGGGGGGCTGGATGCCAACCACCCTCAACCAGGGGGGGCAGGATGCCTACCACTACTACCACCCTCACCCAGGGGGGGCAGGATGCCTACCACTACTACCACCCTTAGCCAGGGTGGCAGGATGCCTACCACTACTACCACCCTTAGCCAGGGGGGCAGGATGCCTACCACTACTACCACCCTTAGCCAGGGGGGCAGGATGCCCACCACTACTACCACCCTTAGCCAGGGTGGCAGGATGCCTACCACTACTACCACCCTTAGCCAGGGGGGCAGGATGCCTACCACTACTACCACCCCAACCCAGGGGCGGCTGGATGCCTACCACTACTACCACCCTTAGCCAGGGGGCAGGATGCCCACCACTACTACCACCCTCACCCAGGGGGCTGGATGCCTACCACTACTACCACCCTCACCCAGGGGTGGCAGGATGCCTACCACTACTACCACCCTTAGCCAGGGTGGCAGGATGCCTACCACTACTACCACCCTCACCCAGGGGGGCAGGATGCCTACCACTACTACCACCCTTAGCCAGGGTGGCTGGATGCCTACCACTACTACCACCCTCAGCCCAGGGGGGCAGGATGCCTACCACTACTACCACCCTTAGCCAGGGGGGCAGGATGCCTACCACTACTACCACCCTCACCCAGGGGTGGCAGGATGCCTACCACTACTACCACCCTCACCCAGGGGTGGCAGGATGCCTACCACTACTACCACCCTTAGCCAGGGTGGCAGGATGCCTACCACTACTACCACCCTCACCCAGAGGGGCAGGATGCCTACCACTACTACCACCCTTAGCCAGGGGGCAGGATGCCACCACTACTACCACCCTCAGCCAGGGGGGCAGGATGCCCACCACTACTACCACCCTTAGCCAGGGTGGCAGGATGCCTACCACTACTACCACCCTCACCCAGGGGTGGCAGGATGCCTACCACTACTACCACCCTTAGCCAGGGTGGCAGGATGCCTACCACTACTACCACCCTTAGCCAGGGGGCAGGATGCCTACCACTACTACCACCCTTAGCCAGGGGGCAGGATGCCCACCACTACTACCACCCTTAGCCAGGGGGGCTGGATGCCTACCACTACTACCACCCTTAGCCAGGGGGCAGGATGCCCACCACTACTACCACCCTCACCCAGGGGGGCTGGATGCCCACCACTACTACCACCCTCACCCAGGGGTGGCAGGATGCCTACCACTACTACCACCCTTAGCCAGGGTGGCAGGATGCCTACCACTACTACCACCCTTAGCCAGGGGGCAGGATGCCTACCACTACTACCACCCTTAGCCAGGGGGCAGGATGCCCACCACTACTACCACCCTTAGCCAGGGGGGCTGGATGCCTACCACTACTACCACCCTTAGCCAGGGGGGCAGGATGCCCACCACTACTACCACCCTCACCCAGGGGGGCTGGATGCCTACCACTACTACCACCCTCACCCAGGGGGGCAGGATGCCTACCACTACTACCACCCTCACCCAGGGGGGCAGGATGCCTACCACTACTACCACCCTTAGCCAGGGGGCTGGATGCCTACCACTACTACCACCCTCACCCAGGGGGGCAGGATGCCTACCACTACTACCACCCTTAGCCAGGGGGGCTGGATGCCTACCACTACTACCACCCCAACCCAGGGGGGCTGGATGCCTACCACTACTACCACCCTTAGCCAGGGGGGCAGGATGCCCACCACTACTACCACCCTCACCCACGGGGGCAGGATGCCTACCACTACTACCACCCTCAGCCAGGGGTGGCAGGATGCCTACCACTACTACCACCCTTAGCCAGGGGGCAGGATGCCTACCACTACTACCACCCTTAGCCAGGGGGGCAGGATGCCTACCACTACTACCACCCTTAGCCAGGGGGCTGGATGCCTACCACTACTACCACCCTTAGCCAGGGGGGCTGGATGCCTACCACTACTACCACCCTTAGCCAGGGGGGCTGGATGCCTACCACTACTACCACCCCCACTCATAGGATGGACAATGCATGACACAACAAGCACACCACAACCTAGGGAATGCAAGATTAAGACATCCCCCCACCACCATGACAAGCGTGTGTAGGCTGTGTCAAATGCCTACAACACCGAACATGACTTTCAACATACAATGTGACCCCCTAGCACATGTGCCACACATATATGTGTGTGGCACCCACAATGCTAAGCAGCCCATGACCATTGTGGCAATGGGGCCTAAACCCCCATCATCACAGTGACCAAAAGGTAAGTGTGGGGTCCATAGCTGAAGCACATTTTGACCATTGTGGCAATGGGGTCTAAACCCCCATCATCACAGTGACCAAAAGGCAAGTGTGGGGTCCATAGCTGAAGCACATTTTGACCATTGTGGCAATGGGGTCTACACCCTCATCATCACAGTGACCAAAAGGTAATTGTTGACAAAGAAAGAGCTGCAACTGCCAAACTGCATGGATCATTCCTGCTCACAGAACCAAAAACTCATCTGTGGCAAAGTAGTGTATGTGTCCCATTGCAACATAAATTGGGGGAGCCAAATACTGCAGTGCAAATGAAACATTCCTTTGGCCATGTGCAGACAAACAACACCCATGGGGGCTGAGACCGTCAACAGTCATCAATGACACAATGACAGAAGTGACCATCAGAATGCAGAACCACATATTTGCACCAATGGGCACACAAATGCAGATACCCTGTGGAGACAGCAGATGTGAGGTGAACAGATACCATACCATGGCAGCAATGGGACACACAAACCATGATCACTGTGCTGACCGATGACCTAGGAGTCCCAGGGACAGCAGGGGAAACACACCAAACAACATACAGCCAATGGCACACCCAAGATATGCCAATGCAGTGGTGCAGATGCACAAACACAAACAGGCAGACCAACACTGTCATCATACACAGCAGGTGAGGGGTGGGGGTGCCAGTGTCCCCAGGCAACCACACAACACATGAGGAGAGCTGAATACCAATCATACAGATGTGCATACACTGCCACACTAAGGTAACTCATGGATCCAAATCCCCTATGTGGGCAAGCAGGCATTGTCAGGTGAGAGGGAGCACAAAACACACATGTCACACAGGCACGTAGGAACAACAACTGACACAGCAAGTCACAGACACACCACAGCACCACCCCCAGGGCCCCCACAATGTGGTGACCCTGGGCTGAATAAAAATACCACTGTGATGACAAAGCTAAATGTCGTTCACACTATGAACCACAGTCAGGTGTCCTGAGCAACAAACTACCATCACACCTACACAAGCACAAATCAATCAGCATGGCCAGTAAGCCAAGGCCAACATGGAGGCAGGGGCCTAGCCGGGCAACAACTCTCATCTGCACACACTCAACACCACACCCCTCGACCTCCAACAATGTGCAGCAGTGAAGTACACATGCACTGGTGACATTGCACATGCACCCATGACTATTCCAGGGTGGTGGGTGGGAACCAAGGTGTAGAAACACATCACACATGGACACTCAACAAGACTCCTGAATGTCTGACACACTGCACACTACGCTGTACATGGACATGACGGCAATACCACACCGACCAATGGGATCCCAGCCACAGTCACACACCAATGAAGAAGCCAAGGTCACCCACAAAGAACACACATAGACAACTTCCAACATTGCAGCTCTGACCCTGAGGAGTGGCAGCAGTCACACACACAACATGTCACAATCACTGAAAGATAACACAAACTGGAAATCACATGACAGGGGCAAACAACAAGTGCCAAGGGGAAACCTGACTGTGACCCATCTGCGTCTGCACACAAACTCAGCCCTGACAGCAAACACACCTATGGGTGACACCCTGATGACCAGTAATGTGCCATGCACCCACATCACAGAGAACACAGGGAGAAGACTTTGGGGGAACATAGCTCAAGTCAGCAAGCATCACAAACAGGTACAACACTAGGGATCACAGCATGCGCAGATGAATGGAAGTGAACACACAGACATGCACATACAACACACACCTTGGGTGCAGGCAATGTCACACGTGTACACACTGCCATGAGGGGACTCCACTCCTGTGTGAGGAAAGCTGTGCCATATGTTGCCTCAGTAGGGCCCCATCATGTCAGCTGAGCACTTGGTCACACAATCAACAATTAGCACCAAATGAGGGCTCCCATCACATCAGCCTGGTCATGGATGTGCCAACGGAATCATCAGCACAGATCCAACACACTTGTATAGCAATGTTGCACTGACTACACGGATGAGTCCCTCCCCATTGATGCCCAAACCTGCATGTCCACTGGAGATGGCAACACGGTCAGGGAAGTAGACAAATGCAACGATGGCAGGCACAACAGATGTGCAGGGGTGGAAGCCACAGATATGAAATTGCCAATGTAAGTAGGAAACCCATTGCCAAATACTGAACACATGACACCCTCAGATGCTGCTATTGATGACATGGATACACCACATGATAGGACACATTCCCCCTGGACCACATGGGTTCCTGCACAGTAACACTTCATAATCATGAGACCAGATATCACCATCACTGCAGCAAGGGCATGGTTAGCTGCACCAACAACATGTACATCTGAAGCATGAGCACTAGAGAAAAGAAAGTTGCTTTATTCAGCATATGTGTTGAGGCCAAACGAAGTCCTGAAAAAGAGCAAAGGCCAATGGCCAGTCCATTGTCAAAGTTCAAACAGGGTGACACTGGCAGATGTCACCCTACGCATGCCTGCACAATACCAGGGACAATCCACTAGGAGGGGCAACCGGGGGGCAGGCCAGGCACCGCAGGGACAGGATCAGGGCTCACCAGGGGAGTCAGGGAAGGGGTGGTGGGTGCAGGAGAGCCACTGACAACTGCAGTGGAGGTGTCTGACATGGTGTGTGCCGGCACAACTGGGGGGCATGACACAGATGTCGTGGGTGCCGGCACAACTGCAGTGGACCCTGCAGATGGGGTGGACAGGTCCGCCACTGCAGTGCCCAAGTCAGACAGGGCGGTAGTGGACTCCACTGCAGTGCCTACCTCCAGGGGAGGAGAATGGGGAACAGGCAAGGTGGGTTGGACAGAGGGGGGGACACCCTCACCACATCAGTGGCACAGACAAGCGCAGCGGGGGTGTGGTGCTGGGAGAGCAAGTGGCAGGGGGAGAAGGCCGGAGCATCTTGGGGATGGTATATCTGTGGGTGGGGGAACCTGGGGCAGGGTGTGGTGGGGGCACCTGTGCAGTGGGGGCCTGAGGGATGGAGGACGGAGACCTTGTGCCTGAGCTGCAGGGTGGTGGCGGGGTCTTGCTCTTAGCACTCCGGGGGGACTTGCGGGTGGGGGCCTCAGTCCGTCTGCGCCTGGGGGAGGGTGTCCGGGGGCGAGGGGCACTCTGCTCCGTGTGGGTGGGCTTCCTCTTCCCCCGGGATGCTGGAGCAGCTTCATCGGTGGGGAAGAGGCCGAGGTCACAGAGGAAGAGCTGCTGTGACTTTGGGGTTGCAGGTGAGGCAAGGGAGGGTGCTTTGGAGGGAGAGGGAACTGAGGACTGCGCAGTGCATGTGGATGCGTGTGTGTGTTCCAGGGCCCCATCCCCTGTGAGTCTGGCTTCAGTCCCCTGAATGTGCGTGCGTGTGCGTTTTGTCATTGGCGTGTGTGTCAGTGTGCTGGATGTGTGTGTGCTGGTGTGTGCCTGTGCCAGTGTGTGTGTGCCTGGGATGGGTAAGGTGCTGGGGAGTGTGGATGGAGCAGAGGCAGGAGGGGTGAGGGACCGTTTGAGGAGGGACACTGCTGCCGTCAGGGAGGAGTCCATGGACCTATTGCCCCTCTGTAGGTCAGACATGCCCGATGAGATGCCCTCCATGAACGACACCAGCTGAGTCAACAGCGCGGTGTGCGCATGGAGGACACTCAGCATGGCTGTCTGCCCTACATGGAGCTGGCGAAGGAGGTACACAGACTCCTCACTCAGGGCAGCAGGGGACACAGGGGCAGGGGGTGCGGTGCCTGGCCCAAAGGAGACACGCTCCCGGACATGGGAGCCTCCACGGACCTGGGGAATGGGAGCCGATGGGAGGGCGGTGGTGGTGCTGGTGGTGGCGGGGACAGCAACACTAGCTGGGGTGTGGTGGCTGCTGACACCCGCCTCCACAAGGGAGTCATCCTCCGAGTTGCTCTGGTCCTCAGCTGAGGTGGATGCTGCTGAGGACTCCTCGGTGTGGCTCCCCTCGCCCTCCGTGCCACTGGGTCCCTCCGACCACTCCTCGGCTGCTGACCCAGTCTGGCTCTCTGGCTCCTCCTGGTCCGTGGAGCTGTCCCCTTCCGTGGCCGTGGATGTATCTGCAAACAATGGGGAAACAGACAGACATCAGTCACCTGCACCAAACGCACACACCACTGTGAGCACAGCACATTACAGAGCAAGCCCTGGCATCATTAGTTGTACATTGCTAAAAGTGCCCTAATTGAACAGGAGAAGTCAATTGTCAGTCTGATGCCAAGCATGGCACTCACATCCCACATGGCCTTGCACCCATCTGTCTGGTGTCTGTTGGATTGCAACACCCCAGTGTTGACACATGCACCAAGTACACAGTAGTTGGACAGTGCAGAGGACACGGTGTGGACACATCACAGCTCTTGCCACTGAGTCAGTACAGGTTCACGGATGTAAGGGATGCCCAGAGTCAAATAGGAAATGCATGTGATGCATTCCAGCGACAGACACCATGATGCACCCATGTCCTGATAGCCAGCGCCACTATGGTGTGCATGTAGCACATGTCACTCCCCTGCAGGATCACCAATCAGTAGACACATGCCATGGCGGAGGCATGACTGCAAAGTCATACATCACTGTCTCAGTGATGTATGACTTTGCAGCCAGACAACAACACTCTGCACTGTGTCACAATAGTAGGTCATGGGGAATGCAAGTCCTGGAGCTGCACAAGTGCACATGTACATCCCCCACAACACATCCTCTTAACCCTCATCTGTCCAGGTCATACCTATTGGACATATGGGAGACCTGTGACACTACCCTCTGAACCTGAGCCCCTCACACTCTGCTGTGCATGGGGAACAGCTGCCTGAACTTCACATTTACATGCCCCAGTCTGCATGGGCAGCTGATCAGACACCTATGTGTCACACAAGTATCGTCTCCTATGGTCACATCTCCAGTGGCATGCTGAGCCCCTACCAAGAAACTCCACAGCAGTCCTGGCGACTAATCCACAGCACACTGACACAGAGGCAGACACCTGAGGGGTCAAATCACTGTGCACAATGTGTCCTCTGATACACGGGAGTGGGAGTACAGAGTGTATTGTATGGCCTGGAGTAGGCATGACTGTCCAGCCCCACATGAATGAGGGATGAGCCCTGGACTGTAGGCAGCTGGCTAAGTATGTGTGACACACGTCATATACATACTCCTGGGGCCCAAACATTGTTCCCACCCGCAGCATGGGTGTGTGCCAGGTACCCCAGCCACATGTGGTGGATCAGCTCAGCAATTGGACCACAGATCAAAGTAACACGCTGAATACATGTCAGAATACAGGCATTGTGTAAGCAATGGACCCACCCATGATGCCCACCACAGAGTCAGGGAAACAGATGCTGTCTCCCACCTTGAGTCAAGCAAACTGCAAGGACACAGTCCTAAGTGACAGAATTCCCTGCATGTAAGGGCCACACCTGGGTATCAGATGAGGAGTGGGCAGTGCACAATAGAGGGACATGGCTCCTGGACAACATGACTGCTGTACTGTGGCAGTTCAACCTGGCCCGAGGAGGGCACATAACATGTTAGACAGAGTACACAGTGCAGTCTTTGACTCACCCCCTCCTTGCTGCTCTCTGGCCTTCAGCTGCCCATCCAGGTCTGGAAAGACCACCGCCAGGATCCTGAGCATGTGGGGGTCAGGGTCCGTGTTCCGCCCCTCCTGCGAGGAGGCGACAGCTTCAGCTGGACCCGTGCAATCCTCCGGGTCCAGCCCCGAAGGTCCTGCCACCTCTTTTGGCAGTTGCGGATCCGGCGCTTGTAGACCCCCACGGACCGGACAGCCCGGACGATGTCCTTCCATATCTCATGCTTCCGATGGGCAGAAGCCTGTCAGGATGACAAAGTGATAAGGCCATTATTACACATGCAACATATCCGTGCATGACACAGTTGCATATACATGTCGCAATCACAGGGGCACATGGTGTACCCAGGCAGTGCACGGCTGCCCATGGACAGTTTTCCAGAAGTCACTACATGGTATCATAGCATGGGGAGTAAAACCCTGTTCAGAAGCACTGTCACTGCACCATACCTGTCCAGTGCAAGTCACTACACACTATGGGGGGTGACAACTACTCAGTGAGCCTGCTAGCCAGTGGTGTGCTGACTCTCAGCCTTGCTAGTCAGACAAAATGCACATTCAGAAAGGCAGTGCACAGAACACTCACCTGCTCCCCTGGTGTCCCATACAGCTTGCTGTACTGTGGAAGTAGGCTGTCCAGCAGGGCCTGGTTCTCTTCAAGGCTGAAGGCTGGGGCTCTCTCCACAGTACGTGCCATTGCAGGGTCCAGAGGGGCAGAGACAGCAGCAGTGCAGTGGCAGATGTCGTCCTGGAGCATGTAGTGCAGGCAAGTGGGCTCTCAGGGGAACATGCAGCAATATATATGTGCTGGAGAGGCAGATACTGTCCCTTGTGTCCAAAGTGATAGGTCCAAGTCGTTTGCATCTTCTGAATCTGGCCAATCCATGGAATAGCAGCACCAAAACACGCCCACAGCATCCTTCAAAATTTCAACTTCATGACATACATGATTTTGCAACATTGTTGTGGGTGACCAACTGATTTTCCAGCAACCGACTCGTTCGAATATTCGAAAACGCGTCCGTTGCCAGGCAAGCCCATTGTCAATGGGTGCGCACCGATCGGTCCATTGAGGTACAACGCGCACAGGGGTACAACGCGTACCCGCACACATTGAATGCAATGGGCCGGCCGGAGGCACCGATCGGTCCATTGCAGTACAACGCGCACAGGGGTACAACGCGTACCCGCACACATTGAATGCAATGGGCCGGCCGGAGGCACCGATCGGTCCATTGCAGTACAACGCGCACAGGGGTACAACGCGTACCCGCACACATTGAATGCAATGGGCCGGCCGGAGGCACCGATCGGTCCATTGCAGTACAACGCGCACAGGGGTACAACGCGTACCCGCACACATTGAATGCAATGGGCCGGCCGGAGGCACCGATCGGTCCATTGCAGTACAACGCGCACAGGGGTACAACGCGTACCCGCACACATTGAATGCAATGGGCCGGCCGGAGGCACCGATCGGTCCATTGCAGTACAACGCGCACAGGGGTACAACGCGTACCGCGCACATTGAATGCAATGGGCCGGCCGGAGGCACCGATCGGTCCATTGCAGTACAACGCGCACAGGGGTACAACGCGTACCCGCACACATTGAATGCAATGGGCCGGCCGGAGGCACCGATCGGTCCATTGCAGTACAACGCGCACAGGGGTACAACGCGTACCCGCACATTGAATGCAATGGGCCGGCCGGAGGCACCGATCGGTCCATTGCAGTACAACGCGCACAGAGGTACAACGCGTACCCGCACACATTGAATGCAATGGGCCGGCCGGAGGCACCGATCGGTCCATTGCAGTACAACGCGCACAGGGGTACAACGCGTACCCGCACACATTGAATGCAATGGGCCGGCCGGAGGCACCGATCGGTCCATTGCAGTACAACGCGCACAGGGGTACAACGCGTACCCGCACACATTGAATGCAATGGGCCGGCCGGAGGCACCGATCGGTCCATTGCAGTACAACGCGCACAGGGGTACAACGCGTACCCGCACACATTGAATGCAATGGGCCGGCCGGAGGCACCGATCGGTCCATTGCAGTACAACGCGCACAGGGGTACAACGCGTACCCGCACACATTGAAAGCAATGGGCCGGCCGGAGGCACCGATCGGTCCATTGCAGTACAACGCGCACAGGGGTACAACGCGTACCCGCACACATTGAAAGCAATGGGCCGGCCGGAGGCACCGATCGGTCCATTGCTGTTCAACGCATCACTGTACATGTGACTGGCATATGTCAGCATGCCTGTCTCAGATGGACATATGCCAGCCACAGATAGCTCCCAGGGAGTGAGGGGCACACCTACATCACGACAGCCTGTCCAAACCTTATCATAAGGCATGTAAGGCTGCATTTCCTATTGTGTGTATGTTGGTGTACATGTTGTCCTGTGGGTGTCACCTGTGGGCAGCCACCCCCAGGCTGTGCACGTGTTAATGGGGACAGGATCCTGGGTGTTACGTGTACGTGACCACTGTGATGTGCAACTGTTCATATCTGTGCATGTGCCATGGTCACATTTCACAGTGGTGTTTGTGTATGTCATGTCACATACCCCGTGAGTCCCATGTGGGACGGTATGTTTGAGCCAGGGTGTCCCAGTGGCACAATAGTGATGGCCCTCCACAGTCTTTGTGCATGTAGTGTTTACAATGTCTCTGATTTCATGTGCACAATGGGAGACAGTCTCCACATCCACGTTGTGTGTGCATGGACTCTGATGTTGTGCGTGTGTGTCACAGACGTCCATGGCTCTCCTGCCATGGCAAGTGTGGCCACTACCTGTGGGGGTCATGTTTGTTTTGTTGTGGTGTACACATGATACTCCAGGTGATGCCAGTGTCCATGTGGCATTACAGGGTCCCTGGGAATGTGCCTGTCGTTGAGCTGTGGTGCCTGGGGCACATCTGTCCTCACATGTCACTGGGGGGTGACTGTGACACAGCATCATGATATCCAATGGGCCAACCTGGGACAAATTGATGCCACCTGTAGGACCGTGTTGACAGATGTTGGCCATGTATGTACCATACATGTCGTTCCGGTACTGCACACTTCATGTAGTTGTGCCTCATGATGATGTATGTTGGGATCTTGAGTGTGTTCAATGCCGCATATGTGGGGTGACTGACGATCTTGCTTACTTCTCCTCTGCACTGCAGGGCTCCTGCTGTCCATCGGCCATTCCCAGACCTGGCAACGATGGTGGAACGGGACAGCATCCGACGGTACCGCTTCACCAGGCAGCTGATTGAGGATTTGGCAGTGCAGTTGTCCCCACATTTGCAGCCTGGCCGGCCGTATCCTACAGCGCTGACCCCCAAGGTGAAGGTGATGGCAGCCCTACACTTCTTTGCCACCGGTACCTTCCAACATACTGTGGCGTCTGCTGGTGGGATGTCACAGACCATGTTCAGCCGTGTGCTCCGCGATTTCTTGGCGGCAATGTTGCTCTTCCTGAACCGGTACATCTATTTCCCTAGACTGCGACGACTCACTGACGTGAAGAGTGACTTTTATGCCCTGGGGAGGATGCCGCATGTCATTGGCTCCATTGATGGGACACATGTGGCTTTGGTACCACCACAGGCCCAGGAGCAGGCCTACAGGAACCGCAAGCACTACCACTCGGTCAATGCACTGGTGGTGTGTCTTGCAGACATGACCATCACACACGTGTGTGCCCGTTTCCCTGGTTCAGCACACGATGCCTTTGTGATGAGGAGTAGTCGCATCCCCAGGTTGATGGCACAGATGCAGAACCAGCGTGCCTGGCTTGTCGGTGTGTACTGACTTTGTGCCATTGTGTGTGATCTGATCTGTAGTATTCCGCCCACTTTTCCAAGTCAGCTGATGTGCACTTGTCTGTCCGTAGGTGACTCGGGATACCCCAACATGCCGTGGTTGCTGACACCCCTCAGGAACCCTGTGACACCTGCCCAGATGCGCTACAATGAGGCACATGGTCGGACCAGGAGAGTGATTGAGCGGACCTTTGGTCTCCTGAAGAGCCGCTTCCGCTGCCTGGACAAGACCGGAGGGTCCCTCCCATATGCCCCTGCGAAAGTGTGCAAGATTATCATCGTCTGCTGCATGCTCCACAACCTGGCAGTGCGGAAGGAGTTGCCTCTCATCCAGGATGACGATGACCAACATCCGCCACCTGTGGAGGATCCTGGCCTGGACCACGATGCCAGTGACGATGATGATGATGATGGTGATGGTGATGTCCGCACACAGCTCATCACCAACTTCTTTAGCTGAATGTGAGTATCCTGAGGTGTCATGTCAATGATGTGAGTTGGCATGATGTGTGGGTGGTGCTCTGGTGCTGTTGGAGTGTGTCCATGGGCTACTTGACTGGATGTGTGTTGCGATGTGTGGTGACAGGTGGGCTGTACTCCCCAACAGTGTTGACATGCTAACTTGGTTCTGGGTGGGTATCTTGTAACATGTATTGTGCATGAGTTTTGCTGTTCTGTCCTGTACTCCATTGCTTTTGACTGTGTGTCATTTCTGTCCTTCACAGGGTACTTTCAGATTCGTTTGGTCAACTGTGTCCACCGACAACGTGATTGCACATCCAGGCTGGTAGCTGTTGTGTCCCTACAGGTGATGTGCGCCACACCCATGGACTTCCTTCTGTCTACAGTTGTTGACTGTGTGCCCGCTACCAGGTGGGGTTACCTTGCATCTGTAGTGGTTACGGCATGTTGCTACTGTGTAATAAACCTGTGCTTCACTTAGTGATGTGCGTTGTCTGTGGTCACACATTTGACTGCCATTTGCTTACTGCACCTGTGGGCTACTTGACTACAACTGGGAATGGGTGTGGTGTCTGTGCATTGCACCGTCTTCCCTGGCAACATCAGTGTAGGCAATGAGTCAGATGGCCTAGGTGTGTATGTGTTGTGTAGCCCTGGTGGTGTGTCTCCCTCATATGTGTCACGTTGCCTGTACTCACATGCCTGTGTTGTCCTTGCTGTTGCAGTTCGCATACACAGTGTAATTTTGTTGTTCATCATCCCCATAACAGTACCCACGTTGGAATCACGACAGAGGCAAGTATGGTGTATTATTGTGTTTATTGTGATACATCTGTGATAATAGTGCATAGGATGGATTGTGCTGTACATGAATCTTGCAATCCCAAGTTCCTAGATGAATAGAAAGTCCAGGTAGACAGGATCCCCAGTATCGGGGCCACAGTTGTCTGACACATTGTTCCAACTTGTACTCCCCATGCAATGTGTGGGAGTAGTGTTGCCATCAACAGGGTGAACAGTCTGTGCACAAAGGCGAAAATCCAGAACAGGTTCAGGCTTCCTGGGAGTTGCGCTTGGCCATCAGCCTCTCACTTTCCCCTCCTCGGACGACCCCTCTTCTTGGGGGGGGGCCCTCAAGTGCAGGCTGCTGCGGTGCAGGGGACTCTCCGCCAGAGTCCTCCTCCCTCCCTGTGGCAGTTGCAGTTTGTTCGGTACCAGATGTTGTTGGCACACAGGGAGGTGTGGACTGGTTGCTGTTCATCTGGCGGAGGCATTGTAAAATGTCCCTGTGCACCGCCGTCATCTCATGTAGTACATCCCACTTGGACTCCACGCGGGTCATGTGGGAGTCCACACGTGACATGTGGGAGTCCACACGTGACATGTGTGACTCCACATGGGACATGTGGGAGTCCAAGCGGGCATGATGGGCAGCCTGCTGCTGTTTGATGTCTCTGAGGAGCCCCACTACCTGGCTGAGCTCTCCGGTGCTGGACTGGTACGCATCAGCTATGCGTACCAGTTGTGGGTCTTCATGCACACCAGCAACGTCTGCAAGCAGCGACCTCTGTCTCCCACCCCTCCCACCACCCCTGCTGACATGTGCAGTGTGTGCAGTTGCACGCACAGATAACCCTGGTCCACCTTGGGGGTTGGTGGTGGTGGTGGTGTCCATGGCCCCAGGTTGGTCCAGGGTCACTGCGCTGGTGTTGTTCCTTATTCTGTCCATGTCGGCAGGGATGGTATTCGTGGTGACAGTCGTTGGAGGGGTGGGTGCAGGGGGTGCAGCTGGTGGACCTGCTGGTGCTGCAGCTGGTGGTCCTGCTGGTGCAGCATGTTGACTTGCACCGGATGTGCCAGGTTGTTCTTCATCGTCCGAGGAGGACAGAGGCTGTACGACGCCAGTGAGCTCGGCATCCTCTTGAGCCTGGGACTGGGACTCCTCAGCGTCTGCTGCTGTGTCCCTATCATCACCTGTTTTTGGGAGACACAAACAATGTATGTCATGTTTCTGCAGGCATCAGTGGTTGACACACCTGACAGTTGTGACTGTGCCTCGGGGTGCGGGCCTGTACATTGTATTGTCCTAAGTCGTCACAGTCAGGGGTTGATATTGGTGTGGCACATTGTCCTGCATTATTTGGGCATTTCTATGTATTCTCTGGGGTGTGAACATGGTCTGCATTGATTGTGTTTGGTTGACAGCCAGACCTCCTTCCCACCCACCCACCCACCCAGTCAGTTATCCCACCATGGAACGTGCTTGCATTGCAGGGAGTGTAAGTTGTCTCTCAGGATGTCAGTCAGAGGTGTCCTGCTGTTTGTTGGTGCACAGTTGGCAGCAGGGCCTTGTGCTCCCCGCAGCAGTAGCCAGTGTCAGCCATCTTGTGAGTCCTTCTCCACTCCCTGTGATGTGAGCATGGTTCAGGGTGGTGTTGATGGGCCAGTTGTGAGGCTGAGCAATGTCTGTGACTACGACTCCCATCATGCTATTGCCTCCACCCCCTTCCCAGCATGCCCATGCTTCCTTCCTTTTGACTCTGCTTCCCTGTGGGGTGGGCTGGCTGTGCTGACAGGATGGCTGGGAGTGTTGTCCTGGCAGTTGTTTGGCTAAGAGTCCCAAGAGTGTCCCTGTGCTTCACACAACATAACCCAGGGTGGTGGTGCTTTGTGGGATCTTGTGTTAGGATGGAGGGCATTGCATTCTACCAGGTGGGTACTGTGGAGTTTGTGTTGGGGGGGGGTGTGAGGGGAGGTGCTGGTGACTATGGTCAGTGCTGCAAGTCCCCCTTCCCACCCAGCCAGCCGGATATCCCACCATGGAACGTGCTTGCATTGCAGGGAGTGTAAGTTGTCTCTCAGGATGTCAGTCAGTGGTGTCCTGCTGTTTGTTGGTGCACAGTTGGCAGCAGGGCCTTGTGCTCCCCACAGCAGTAGCCAGTGTCAGCCATCTTGTGAGTCCTTCTCCACTCCCTGTGATGTGAGCATGGTTCAGGGTGGTGTTGATGGGCCAGTTGTGAGGCTGAGCAATGTCTGTGACTACGACTCCCATCATGCTATTGCCTCCACCCCCCTTCCCAGCATGCCCATGCTTCCTTCCTTTTGACTCTGCTTCCCTGTGGGGTGGGCTGGCTGTGCTGACAGGATGGCTGGGAGTGTTGTCCTGGCAGTTGTTTGGCTAAGAGTCCCAAGAGTGTCCCTGTGCTTCACACAACATAACCCAGGGTGGTGGTGCTTTGTGGGATCTTGTGTTAGGATGGAGGGCATTGCATTCTACCAGGTGGGTACTGTGGAGTTTGTGTTGGGGGGGGGTGTGAGGGGAGGTGCTGGTGACTATGGTCAGTGCTGCAAGTCCCCCTTCCCACCCAGCCAGCCGGATATCCCACCATGGAACGTGCTTGCATTGCAGGGAGTGGAAGTTGTCTCTCAGGATGTCAGTCAGTGGTGTCCTGCTGTTGGTTGATGTGCAGTTCCCAGCATGCCCTTGTGCTCCCCACGACACAGCAACAGTGTCAGACATCTTTGATGGGCCTTTCTACTCTCTGTGGGATGTGCATGCGTGAGTGTGAGCTTGCTGGGCCATGTGGTGGGGGATGTAGAGCTGTGACTACGACTCCCATCATGCTATTGCCTCCACCCCCTTCCCAGCATGCCCATGCTTCCTTCCTTTTGACTCTGCTTCCCTGTGGGGTGGGCTGGCTGTGCTGACAGGATGGCTGGGAGTGTTGTCCTGGCAGTTGTTTGGCTAAGAGTCCCAAGAGTGTCCCTGTGCTTCACACAACATAACCCAGGGTGGTGGTGCTTTGTGGGATCTTGTGTTAGGATGGAGGGCATTGCATTCTACCAGGTGGGTACTGTGGAGTTTGTGTTGGGGGGGGGTGAGGGGAGGTGCTGGTGACTATGGTCAGTGCTGCAAGTCCCCCTTCCCACCCAGCCAGCCGGATATCCCACCATGGAACGTGCTTGCATTGCAGGGAGTGTAAGTTGTCTCTCAGGATGTCAGTCAGTGGTGTCCTGCTGTTTGTTGGTGCACAGTTGGCAGCAGGGCCTTGTGCTCCCCACAGCAGTAGCCAGTGTCAGCCATCTTGTGAGTCCTTCTCCACTCCCTGTGATGTGAGCATGGTTCAGGGTGGTGTTGATGGGACAGTTGTGAGGCTGAGCAATGTCTGTGACTACGACTCCCATCATGCTATTGCCTCCACCCCCTTCCCAGCATGCCCATGCTTCCTTCCTTTTGACTCTGCTTCCCTGTGGGGTGGGCTGGCTGTGCTGACAGGATGGCTGGGAGTGTTGTCCTGGCAGTTGTTTGGCTAAGAGTCCCAAGAGTGTCCCTGTGCTTCACACAACATAACCCAGGGTGGTGGTGCTTTGTGGGATCTTGTGTTAGGATGGAGGGCATTGCATTCTACCAGGTGGGTACTGTGGAGTTTGTGTTGGGGGGGGGTGTGAGGGGAGGTGCTGGTGACTATGGTCAGTGCTGCAAGTCCCCCTTCCCACCCAGCCAGCCAGCCAGATATCCCACCATGGAACGTGCTTGCATTGCAGGGAGTGTAAGTTGTCTCTCAGGATGTCAGTCAGTGGTGTCCTGCTGTTTGTTGGTGCACAGTTGGCAGCAGAGCCTTGTGCTCCCCACAGCAGTAGCCAGTGTCAGCCATCTTGTGAGTCCTTCTCCACTCCCTGTGATGTGAGCATGGTTCAGGGTGGTGTTGATGGGACAGTTGTGGGGGGGGGGGCAATATGTGTGAGTGCGACTCCCATGATGCTATTGGCTACACTGACTTGGCCAGCATACACAGAATTCCTTCCTTTGAGTGGTCTTCACTGTGTGTTGGTGTTGTTGTGGTGGCTACATGTGTGGATGTGTGTGTTAGTTCTATTTGTGCCACTGCCTAGCTGTAGTTGTGGTTGTGTTTGTACATGTGTTGGCACAGTTGGATGTGACTTTTTTGATGGCATGTGTTGTGTTTATCTGACTGACATACACATTTTGGGATGATTCTGTTCTAGTTGCTGTGTAATTGCTATGAGTGCATGGTTTGACTCTCCCCTTGACAGTGATGTGTGTGTTTTGTGGCAGTTTATTGTGTACATTTGTTGTGTACTCACCAGGCTCTGGGATGTCCTCTAGTCCATATACGCTCACTGGCGGAAGGATGGCCCGCACCTTCTCCTCCCAGGGCCTGAGGTATACTGGCTTGGCAGGAGGGCCACTGCCGGTGTATTGGCTCAGGTGGTAGTCTTTCTTGAGCAGCTCCCGGACCCTCCTGCGCACGTCATACCACCTGTTCTGGATGTCGGTCTTTGTGCGCCGACATGGTGATTGGGCGTTCACCCTGTTGATGATCCTCTCCCACATCTTGGTTTTCTGCGACATGGGGGTCTGTTGGACCAGAGTGCCAAACAGCTGTGGCTCCACCCTGAGGATCTCGTCTACCATGACTTCCAATTCACTATCTAGGAACTTGGGATTCTTCTTGGGGGGCATGGTGATGGGTGGTGATAGTGGGTGCTGTGTGTGTTGGTGTGCAGGTGAGGGTGTGTGGGTGTGTGTTGTGCTGGGTGTATGTGAGGTAGGTATTTGTTGGTGTGCTGCTGGTGTGTGGCTTGTGTGAGGGATGAGCTGTGGGTGTGTGGTTGCTTTCTCTTGGGTGCTGGCAGTGGAATGGCATTTGCAAAGGCTCATGGTAGTGATTTGTGTCCTTTATATAGGTGGAGTTGTTGGTGTGTCTTTGTTCTCTGTCCCCACCCCCCCAGTATTTATTGGCTTGGTAATTGCTTGTTTGGCCTTTTTTTGGTTGATTTTTCCTTTGTGCTGTTTGTGTATGTTGGAAACGTTCTTGTGACCGAGTCGGACCCTGCATTGGTCTCGTACGGTGTTTTCCGTTTCGTTCACGCTGTGTTTGTGCAGTTTTGTATGCTGCGTACGCGTCGGTCGCGGTGTATTGTGTTGCTTCGGCTCGGTTTTGTATGCGTGTCGGTCGTACGGCTTGTCCTCCGTCCGACTCGGTCGTGTTTTTCGCGCCTTGCATCGTACTTTGCAGGTTGGAGTTGGCGGGTACGATTCGGTCGGATTTGTTCCGGGTGCGTGTCGGTCGGTTGGATTCGCGTGTTTTTCCGGCCGGATTGCTATTTTCCGAGCGGGTCGGTCGGTCGGCTTGGTTTCCTGACGTGTCGGTCGGATTTATCGCGGCTTGCATCGTACTTGGCGTGTCGGGCGCCACTGGTACGTGTCGGTCGGTATTTTTCCGGATCCGAGTCGGTCGGTGCTTTTTCCGGCCCGAATCGGAATCGACCCCTAGTTCTAGAAACTCAGCCAAGTTCCCTAACAACTACACTAGCACTGTTAAAACAGGTCAAATGAAATAATCACAGCAGTAGCTCTGATCAGCATGTAGAAAGTCTCCAAAAATGCAATAACTCTCTAACTAGGAACACGTGCGATATAGAAAAGCACAAAGCATGTTGCAAACTTCGAATGTTGGATCACCACTAGCCAATAGGAAAGGATCTTCCAATGGTCCGTTGTCTTCTGCCTCAATTCCCACAGTAAACGTCCATGTAGACCTGTTGTTATTTGAATGTTGCTAAAAAGCATTACAAAAAGATACATCTAGGAAGGTTATCATGAGAACCCTTGCAAGTTGTTCAGTGTCCCATTGTGTAACATTGGGCTGCTCTATGAAATTAAACATTAATATCTAGCATGTCCAGGTTAGATCATGAAACTTAAGTCTATAGTAAGCATTTTCTGCCATGAATATACTTGTTTATTTTAAGCATGTGGCAAAGGAAACTTTCTAAAATACGAAGAAATTATATAACATGAGGAAGGAAAGAAATACATTTTGCAGCACACAGCACATTTCACAAAGATTTCAAGTTCTGTGGTTCAATTATAAAGTTTAAATCAGTATTTACAAAAAGACATTTCTTTTACTAAAAATAAAGGAAAGAATGAAGGAAAATATTGAGACCTAGCAGTGAAAGAACAGCAGAGATGGGAGCTTTCTGCAGAAATAAGCAGCATTTTCACTTTTTGCAAGTTTAATAAAAGCACATTTCCTAACCGCTATTTTGACAAAAATGTATCTACAGCTCAAAAAATAGTGCATAAATAGTGCATAAAGAAAAATTAGACAAAGACCCACTATTGCTATGGGCATTAGAATATCCTTCGAAAACTGTTTTCTGCTGTTGAAAACCAACTTCCAATTGTGGCAACTCCCTTTCCAAACTTTTCAAGAAAACTTGGTATTTCCAATTCATGTAATTCAGGTTCTAAACCTGAAATGTTCTTTGCAAAGCCTTCTATTGCCCTACTCTCATCAGGTATGTATATCAGCAATGAGTTAATTTAAGCATTTTGCAGACTCTGCCCTTTCCTGCGAGTAAGATGTCTAAGGCAAGTCGGTCCTGTAAAACCATCAACCATATAACAATTAGTTCTGTATTATTTTCAAGCAAAGCTCCAGATGTGCTGGTTGCCATTTTGTTGCCAACTGTTGACAACTTTTCAATCTTTTCACCATTTAAGATGACGCCTACAGCTCGAATGACATCTCCAAATATGTCTCCTACTAGTCCAGTTTCTGTGTTTGTACTACGTTTCTGTCTGTGTATGGTTGTTAATGTTAATGCATCTAAACTCGTAACATGGTACATCTTTCGAATTAGTATGCCTAAATAATAGATTCCCTCCCAGTCAGCTGGCAGTAAAAAGTAAGCATTCTGTCCACAAATGTAATAAACCACAGTAATAGCATTTTCGTCTCCCTGTAAATTCTGCAAAGATCCCACTGTTAATTTGAATGTGTGTGCACAGCTACTAATCCCTACATGTCTAGTCCTTTTGCGTGTTCGTCTTCTGTACACACAAATTTTCCCTTTGTGTTGGCTGTCAAGTCTCAATTTAGGGTAAACCATCTTCTTTCTAAAATAATTTTCTTCCTTCTTCCAAGCATACTCTAAAACATCGTTGTTCTTGTCAGTAGTTTGTGTTATCTTAGTGTATCTCTCTTCTAAATCCATTATATAAGCCTTCTCTATTGGTTGCATTACACAGGGTACATTGTTTTTGTAAGCCTTCACACTATTGATGGGTCTATGGAGAAAGAAGTAATACCAGGCTGTGTCCATCTCCTTTCTTTGTGAATGTAAACTCATGTTCTCTAATAATGGTACATTGGAAAGCATTAGATCATGATTAGAATAGATATACTCAAATTGTCCTCACATATAAACTAATGACAGTAGGATGCCGCAGGAAATAGCACAAGATAAGGGCATGTGGTAATAGGTAACTTCTTCTGAAAGTGAAGTAGGTAAGTGCACACATACGTAACAATCCTTTGCATCCATGGCGTTAGTGTAATCTTGTACTAACCTAGAATAAACGTTAGTAGAATAATCTTTTTTCTTATAGCTTACAAAGGAGTAGCAAAAGGGGTCTTCCCTAGTATTGTAAACAGGTGTATTAGTAATGTTCTTTGCTTTAGGCTCAGACTCTGGCGCTAAAACCCTATTAGTACTATAGTGATCATTATTACTGTTATTACAAAAATGTATCCCATGATATATTTACACTTATTTCTAATGCAACACATTCTATGAGTCAGTTAAAAAAACTAAGTTCAATAGCTTGTAGCAAGTTTTATTGTGTAGCTTCTTTGGTGCACTTAATTATAATTTATTTCTTCAGCAGTCAAACTTTTAACCAGACAATCCTTTACCCTACTCTTCTATTCTTCTAAGATGTTGTCCCTATTCTTCTGTAACTTTCAACTAGGTTGCTCTTCTGTAAAACAAAGACCTAAAACAACAAACATCTTATAGGCACATTTCAAAATTCTTTCTTCAATTCCATTTAGTTTAAAGTTTTTTTTTACTTCAGGGATGTTCAAATAGTTCTGGATTTACATTGCATAAATCTGCCAATGTGACATTCAAAGCAGTGTTCACGTAGTATGACCATTCAGGTGCTGAATATCTGCAACAGGGCACTCGTGCTTGCTCATTTTGATCTTCTCAGGTTTTGCTGATTTTGATCTTTACCACCTTTGTCGCTAGACATAGCCTTTTCGGGTATTATTTCTGGAATTCGAGCTATTGAATAACTTCTCCTTGGATTTTTGTATTCATAGCTTTGTGGCCATTCTGCTTGTTGATTTGTTCTCCTTGTTCCAGTGCTGATTCCTTCATCTGGATCTTCTTTTTGTCTCAGTACCACATCGGTGGCACTTTTACTCTGTGATTCGATCTCTGCTTCCTTTTTCATTAGACATCTTAATGCACTATGCGTTACAGCGTTACTTTCCGTCAGCTGATTTTCACCCTCTTCCTCTTCCAGTGGCTAGACTGGCACCGGTGCTGTTGGTCTAGGTAGGCTCTCTATTTGTAGTGCAACCACCAACGCTCGTCGTTCAGGATCATAGACCAAAGGTACTTCTTCTCGATTGCTCACTCTTTTGGTGTGAGAAGCATAAATCCAGTTTGGGACTCCAGCACACTTAACAGAAGTGTGTGTAGTTAAAAGCTCCGGGTTCTGACGGGCTTACGGTGGCCTTTTACAAGGAATATCAGGACTGGCTGGTTCCTCACTTAGTAAACTTATTTGAGGAAATGACTAGCGATGGCATTATGCCCCCAACTATGAGAGAAGTGATTCTGATCACTTTACTTAAACCTGGAAAGGCCGCTGACCAGTGCTCTTCTTATAGGCCTCTGTCCTTGCTCAACACGGATACGAAAATTTATGCGAAGGTGTTGGCAAATAAACTAACCCCGCTGCTTCCTCTAGTTGTGGCCCCCGAACAATCTGGGTTTGTCCCTGGTAGATCGCTTACCAGTAACCTGCGTACTATTTTTTGCACAATCAGTCGCCTCAGCCCGCAGATCAAAGCGGCAGCGGTCTTTCTGGATGCAGAAAAGGCCTTTGATTCGGTTGAATGGGGATTCTAGGTGGCAGTGCTACGAAGGATTGGAGTTGGAGAGGTATTTATACAACTGGTGCGAGCGTTATACACTGAACCTATAGCGAGAATACATGTAAATGGATTGTTCTCACGGCCCATACAGATCACCAGGGGCACTCGGCAGGGGTGCCCCCTCTCCCCATTGTTGTATGCGCTGGTGGCGGAGCCATTGGCTTGTGTACTTAGGTAATATCACTCTCATCGTGGCCTAAGGTTCCCACCATACACTTTAATAATATCTGCGTACGAAGATGATACGCTGTTGTATGTGCGCGAGCCTGAACGTAACCTAGCGCCTATTCTGCAGGAGGTAGTGCGCTTTGGGCAGGAATCAGGACTAAAAATAAACTGGAATAAGTCCCAGGTGCTCCCTCTTACTGCGGTTACCACTCCACACCAAGTGGACTACCCAATAACGTGGACTACGGACCCCATACGATACTTGGGAGTGCAGATCCACACAGACCCGGAAGTGATAGTGCGCGAAAACTATGGCAGGGCTATACAGACACTTACTGAGGGGATTGAAAAATGGATCAGACTACCGCTATCATTATTAGGGCATATAGCACTTATGAAGATGGTTGTCCTACCAAGGCTGCTGTTTTATTTTGTAAATATTCCAATCCCTCTACCTAAAACATTCTTCCGCACACTGCGCACCCTGATGGTAAGGTTAGCCTCGGCTGGTGAGCAACCACGAGTCCAGTGGGACACGCTGATGAAACCGTACTCGGCAGGTGGGCTAAATGCACCGGACTTCGAGGCGTATTATTGTTCAGCGCAACCAATACATGCGGCTTACTGGATTCAAAGTTCCCAAGTGACCCCTCACATTTCAATAGAGAGCGAGGAGGTGAGCCCTATGACACTCCCGTATTACTTGATGCATAAGCCATTAAGGCGTCACCACGTTATAGACCCAGTTGGCACCACTCGATATCAGTTTCATAGTACTGCTAAACGACAAAATATCGAGCTGATTTACTCTCCGGGAATGTCCATAGAATGGTGCGCATGGTTACAGAACAATGAAGACATGGCGTTCCTCTAGGCTATGCACAAGTTAAATATCAATACTATGGGCGATTTCTTCACGGACGGGGTGGTCAAAACATGGGAACAGTTGCAGGAGACTGCAGTGGCAGCCACCCAGCTCGAGAAATATCATTATCACAGGGCAAGACATGCATTGCGAGGGGCGTTAGGAGATAGCATGCAGGAACCGCCGGAATACACAATATTAACCTATCTTTTACAAACGCACACACTGCGAAGGACAATATCAGTGCTCTATTCGCCTGCTAGAGTCGATAAACCCCCCACCCTCCCCCAGGCTAAGGCCCTACAGGAATGGTGTGTCGAATTGGGAATAGACAAAACAGGGGACCAATGGCTATTCTGTTGCGCTACCACTAAAACCATTTCCCAGAATGGTAGACATCGCCTCATTCACTTTAAGTTCTTACAGAGGGTATACTATACACCCGTCAGGCTCCACAAATATGGGCTGAGAGAGGATGATAAATGTGACAGATGTGGTATAGAGGGGGCTCACTTTACTCACATGGCGTGGCACTGTCCAGCAATTCAAAAGTACTGGTCTGAAGTTACTGGGGCACTACAAGACATGACAGATACTCATGTGCCAAGGACACCGTTAGTGGTGCTGCTAGGTTACGTTAAGGCCATCCCCAAAAGTGTTAGACAGCTGATTGCAATAGGGATTTTGCTAGCAAAAAGAAGGCTGGCTATGAGGTGGTTGAGGGGCCCTGCCCCCACTTTTACTGAGTGGTGTACTGATCTCTGATATTGAAACACTCAATCTGACAATTACAATGCTCTTATACCAGCACGTTGTAGGCCCAAGGGTATATGGGGGCCATACCAAACATATCTATCTCGCATAGCTGCTACCGACACTACCATAGAAGGACTAAACGCCACAGGGATTGGCTAAAACTGCGGTGGTTATGGGTACAGCCTGGATGTTTATATTTAATACAAGCAGGAAACAATATGGGACATTTGCCGACGTCAATGTGTATGTCATCAGAGGTGTGACACTGATATGGATGGAAACAGGCAAGAGATGGGGAGGTCCAAGTACAGCATGCTAAGAAAGTCACTCTGCTCGCTATGTATGTAGTAATCGCACTGTATTGGTTGAGAAGATATTTTGTATTAATGTAGCTGTATAATGATAATATGTGAGTGATGGGCTACTGAAATGTATGTTTTCTTTTTGTCTAAAAATTCAATAAAAAATATATATTTTTTAAATTTAAAAAAAGTTTGTGTAGTTAAGATCACCTGAAAGGGGCCTTTCCATCTGGGTTCAAAGCAAGTCTTCCGAACGTGCTTTTTGATCATGACCCAATCACCAGGATTGAGGTCGTGGCACTGTTCTTGATGCAGGTCTTGTGTGGCAGCTGAGACCTGATGAGAGACAGAATGAACCACATCAGCCAACCCTTTCCAGTAATCCAACATTATATTGTCAGTGATATTCAAAAGGGCATTTGCAGGAACTGTAAGTAATCTCATTGCTCTGCCCATTTAAATTTCATGGGGTGCTAACCCTGTCTTCCTGTCAGGGGTACTTCGGATACTCATTGACACCAAAGGTAAAGCATCTGGTTATTTTCAATGAGGTTGATGTCCAGACCTTGGGCAATCTAGAATTGAGGGTGCCATTTACATGTCCAACAATACCAGAGGCTTCTGGTCTGTAACTGCAGTGTAATCTCTGTAAAGCTGTGCATATCATGTTCATCACTTCATTGTTGAAGTGCATTCCTCTATCTAACTCAAGAGAAATCAGCATGCTGAACCTAGGTATTAATTCTTGTAATAGCAGCTTAGCTACAATGAGACTGTTGTTTCTTCTAGTTGGGTAGACTTCCACCCATCTTGAGAAGACGCATACAATCACTAGGATATACCTCAGCCTGCTATGTATAGGCATCTCAATAAAATCTATCTGCATTCTGTTGAATGGGCCACCCGATCTCCCTAGGTGTGTTAGAGTGACATGTGTTCTTTTTCCGACATTTAACTGTTGACATGTTACACATCGATGGCAAATTTCTTCTGCCAACATCCTAAATCTGGGGTTGTACCAACTCTGCCTGAAAAGTCTCACTATTGCAACTCACCCTAGATGTGTGTAACCATGGAAGTATTGTGTCATTGGAAACAAGCTGCCGGTAATACCAGTCTCCCATCTGCTGACATCCAAATGTCATTTGAATTTTTCTCACATCCTGCCTTTACCCAACCATTCTGTTCTGCCTCTGACACGTTTTCCTGCACCCGTTTCAGTTCATCCCACATGTCAGTAACTTTCATTAACATTTCAAAAACTCTCCTCTTGGACTCACATGTGAATTTCCATTAAAGGAACAGGCTAACAATGCACAATACCTGGCTACTGAGTCAGCGTATCGGTTGCCTTTGGCAATGTATCCACTTCCTCCTTGATGAGCTAAACACTTCACCACTGCAATTTCTCCTGGTAATTGCAAAGCATCTAACAGGTCTTTCACGTAGGTTCCATTTTTGATTGGGGTACCTGAGGAAGTAAGAAAACCCCTCTGTGACCATAATTGCCCAAAATCTTGGACCACACCAAATCCAGACTGGCTGTCAGCGAATATGGTGAGTCTCATTTGAACAGTTAACTGCAGGCTTTAGTAAAAGCAATCAGTTTAGCAACTTGGGCAGAAAAAACGTTCTGAAGCCAAGACGCTTCGACCACATCATTTATAGTGCACACGGCATATGCTGCTTTAAGTGTGCCATCATTTCCTCTCAAGCATGAGCCATCTACGAATAGTACATGATCAGGCTCAATCAGGGGTTCATTTTTAATGCCAGGGCGGGGCTTGGTACACAATTCCGTGACATCAAGACAATCATGTTCAACTTCATCACAATCATTATCATCATCATTTACATGTAACAGCATTGAAGGGTTCAGCACTGTGCATCGTTACAAAACAATATTGTCAGAAGAGAGTATATTCTGCTTGTGTTTGGTTAGCCTACTATGGGTTAAATATTGTGTCTTTGTTCCCGTTAACAGTAGCTCTACAGAGTGTGGTACCATGATAATTAAAATGTATCCCATCACTATATTCTCAATCTTTTCCAAACTTGTGCTCACCGCGACTACCGTTTTAAGGCAACCGGGAAGATCTGCAGCTACAGGGTGAAGTGAATTAGAAAAATTGGCAATAGGCTTTTGAGATCCTCCATGTGTTTGCGTCGAAACAGAGAGAGTGCACCCATCTCTCTCGCTGCTAAACAATGTGATTTCTTTTGTATGATTTGGCATAGCTAGTGCTGGGGCACGGAACAATTTCTCTTTCAGCTCTAGGAATGCTTTTGTACATTTGTTGTCCCATGGAATCGGATCAGACATGTCTCTGTGTGTCAACCTCAGTACAGGCTTGGCCACAAGGGAAAAGGTTGGTATTCACTGTCTAAAGTAGCCAATCATTCACAAAAACATTCTGATTTCCTTCTGCGTTTGTGGTGGATTCATCTGCAAGATTGCTTCCACTCTTTCTGGTGACACCTTCCTAGCTCCTATAGAGCAATTTTACTTGCACAACAAATCCCTTCCTAGAAGGTTCACGGGGCTTGAATCACAGACAACAAATTGGTGCCTTTCTTTAAATGAGCCTATTTTCACTGTAACGTTTTGAGAAACTGTGTTTAGGATTTGTTTATTTCTTACAATTAGGATAGTTTTCCCCAAGAGAGGTAGTTCTGAGACTTCCACTGTTCCAACAGTGGACCTGGTAGCACCAGTATCAATAAGAAATCATTTCGGGTGACCATAGACTTCAGCATCTACATATGGGCAACTCTGGTCTACCTCTAAGACTGCGCCAAGTACTCCATCTTCCTCCCCTCTCAGGCACCATCATTGGGAATTAATGGACCCATCAGTTTCAAATAATGGGTTTTGTTGTAATGCATTCTGGTTTGGATTCTGAAATTGTGGAATGGCATTCTGAAATGGACTGGTATCCATTTTTGGCATTTGATTCAGATTAACCCTAAAATTTCCCATTTGTGCAGGCGTAACCGATATCATTAGAGCCTGTCCCTGCATTGGCATTTGCATTTGCTGTGCAGGCATATTTCGAGTTTGTATACATCGTGCAATCTGTACATTTCCACCAGCATTGTCAGGATTATATCAACATTCCCTTTTCCAGTGTTAAATTCTATGACAGCTATGACAAGAGGGAACCTTTTTTCATCGCAGCAATCTCTGATCCAGAGCCTGTACTCACAGGAATACCTCTACCCTGTGACACATTTGTCCCTCCTTGAATGCACTGAAAATCAAACAGTGGCACAACTACTCCGTGCATGTTTCCTTGATTACCTGTAAAAGAAGGGTTCTGAAAACCTTTCTGAGTTAACTTAGTCTATGCTAACATGAATTTCTCTTTTATTTTCTTCTGCTTCATGTCTAACTCATCACTGCCACAATTTGCGTATCTCAAAATTTAATCTAGTGATTTATTCTGCCAGCAGATCAAGCTGTGAGTTATGTATGAACAGATCTCTGGCTTCAGCCCTAAAACAAATTGGGATACGAAACTCCCCATATCCTTCTTCTCTGGATAGTCACGTCAACTGTGCTGCTGAAACACCTGCAATAATCTCAGAATATTCATGAACTGTTTCCTTCAGTTCTTGGGTAGTTCTTTTAACCTTTAGCCAATCCAAATCTTTCAGGGGTACTCTGCCCTTTAAAAAAGTAATGAATAACTGCTTCATATTTTTCCATCACAATAAGTGAGGGTGCATTAGTTCTAACTTCCCTTACTGGTTCTTCCTTAGACTATTGTACCACAGTCTTACATTCAGCCCATAAATCAGCAAGTACTACAATGTCAAAAAACATATTCAAATCAGCCCGCAACACCTTCGAAATCTTTACGAACCTTTCCACTTGTGCATACCACTGCACCGGCTTTTCTCTCAATTTGGAAAAATTATTCGTGAATGCTGCCAGATCACCTCTACTCCAAGGAACATGTACATACTTCCCTGCTGCTATTTCTCTAAGTGGGTAAACTGTCACTTCTCCCTCATCTTGCTCACTCTGGCTTCCTGCAATGGCTGTCTCCCTCTTTTTCTTTTCATGTTTCTTTGCCCATCTAATTTCAAGTTTCTCAGTCTCTTTCCATCTGCGAATTCATTTGACTAATTCTACAATGTGCAAACGCATTCCTGTAACCCTCATGGTTTCTATGGCTGGATCATCCAAGTGAACCCTATAGCTCCTGTGCAGGTTCACATTATTGCTCAAATCTATATCATATTTTTGAGCTACTTCAGTCAACCTGTTGTGCACCAAAGCTGCTCTTCGTGTAATTTCCTTGCACAGGTAAATTAATTATTTTCCCCGATACTGCTCTAGGTTTTCAAACTCCAAACATCCTTTTATTATTTCTTCCAATTCCACACTTTCAATGTGGGTATGTCTAACAGTTTCTCGTTTTCCATCTCTGGTTTTTCTTGTGCCTCAAAACTCTCTGCCTTTTTATTTCCTGTCATCTCCTTAACCCAAGCTGGTATATATCCTTCCTCAGTAACATTTAGATCACCAGGTGCCATTGGGGCAGTAGAGACCAAATTCCCTCCATCTATCAGTACTTGTATCATCTGTGGGGGCTTCCATAAAACTATCTGTGAATTTTGAGAAGTCGGGACAAATCTAGAGGTAGATGCTAGTTGAGCATCTGGCCTCATTTCTGTTATTGGAGGAGCACTCGCAACAACTCGAGTTGTATTCTGAGCAGGAACAATAGGTACCAGGGCTGTGCTAGTGACTGCAGCTGTAGGTGTCATTATAGGAACTATAACTTCTAGTCAAGTCACAACTGGTGGTACAAATTCCAGAATTTGTAAAGTTCTTTCAACTGGTGTAATACCCAGATCCACAGGGGCAGTAGCCACTGACAAACCTAAACTAGCACCTAATTCCTTCTGATCAACAGGGGTGGCATGGGGTGGGGGTCTGGAGTTTAACATTGGATCTAATATTTCATCACCAGAATCAGTATCTGACTCATCTTCCTCTTTCTTTATGGGATATTTGTCCTTTCCTTTCTTACCAGCTTCTGATGTAATTGCAGGATATAATCTACTTCCTTCTATAATTGCCTTTCTCCATCTACTCTGTTCCTCATCCCACCGGGCATTTGCATAATTCTTCACTGCTCTATTGTTTCTCCTCTGATATTGTTCCCTCTCTTTTTCCCTTGCGACTTTCTCCCATGCATTAAAAGCCTCATATTGAATAGTCTGTGTGGTTACTTCATTTCGTATAATTTTCCTTTTAAATGATTAACAATCCTGGTGTTAAATGTCCTGTATCTATGAAAGCTCAAGGCGCTCTCCTTCTCAATAATCCTACTCCATTGGTGAAGCCAAAGATGTGCTGAAACCATGTTGAGTAGTCATAATGTAAAGCTCTTTGCCCCTTTGTCAGTGGTATAGGTGATGGTACCTCAAACTCTACACCTTAAAATCTATGCAAAAAAGTTTTAATTATTATGTTATACCGGGATCTTTTGACTATGATGAGTCTGAAATCTTTGAACACCTTTTCAATCACTTATCGACAAATTCTTCTTGCCCACTCATTCTATTCTATTCAAGCATTCAAACCAAAAGAAAGACACAATCACAACCACAATGCAATTGCCCTATTGATACTCTGCCTTCCACCGCCTATTTTTCAGGTCTCGTTTTTGTTGGCTTTAGGACTCTCGGCATTTTGCCACTGCTGACCAGTGCTAAAGTGCGTGTGCTCTCTCCTTTACACATGGTATAATTGGTTTACACCTGTTTGGCACATTTGATTTACTTGTAAGTCCCTCGTAAAGTGATATACCATATACCCAGGGCCTGTATTTCACCTTCGATTTGGCATTTAAAACTACTTACCAAGCCTTAAATTCCCCTTTTTTTACATATGTCACCCCAAATGTATGTCCTCGGTAGGTCCAAGGGCAGGGTGCTATGTAAGTAAAACACCTTCAAAACTGCAACTGCCTTCAAATACTGCTTGTCGGATCTTCTAGTTCTGGACACTAGATCCAGGAATCAGGAATTTCAAATTAGATTTTTATTTTATGGGTAATATTTTATAGCTCCATTCAGGGTGTCAAACCTAACCTCTGCTACCAGATTTGCAATCGCTGAAATCTCATAAAAATTTCACAAACAGCTCCACCTCAAATCTTACTAAGAGAATCTCCTATTTCCATGCCGATTTCTTCTTCAGGTCGATAAATCTTTGCCACCATGTTAAAATGGAGCACAACTCAAATACATTTCTAAAATAATCATCAACTTACAGTATTTAATGTTCAGTCAATGATGAGAGGTTTGGAGAAGTTTTAAAGTTGTATTTTCTCATTAAGAGATTAGTCTGTATTTTTGTCTTTTTATTCCGGTTAGTCAGATAAGTCTGTTAACAGAAATATCAAGAAAAGTTTTGGTTTTAGTTAGAGACAGCATACAAAGTAACAGCATGTTCTATTAAGGAATTAGTCTCTATCTTATTCTAAAGGATCAAACCGATCCTAGCCAGAACCCATAAAGAGTTTCTTTGGAAAAGAGCAAGAGAAATTTAGAACAACAGGCTAATAGCTATGAGAGGTCGAACTCCCCATAAAAAGTAGTTCAAGAAACTCAGCCGAGTTCCCTAACAGCTGTAGTAGCAACCGTTAAAACAGGTAAAAGGAAATAATCACAACAGTAGCTATGATCAGCATGGAAAAAGTCTCCAAAAAGGCATCAGGAAACAGAAAATCACTATTAGTAGTAGTTCAGAGCAATTCAGGCAAAAGTAGCACAATCAAATGCTAAAGGGTATGGCAAGGGAGATGGGCATCAAATGCAATAGCTCTCTAACTAGGAACACAAACTATATAGAATAGCACAGAACATGTTGCAAACTTCGAATGTTAGATCATCACTAGCCAATAGGAAAGCATCTTCCGATGGTCTGTCGTCCTCTCTCTCTAGTCCCATGGTAAACATTCATCTCGACCTGTTGTTATTTAAATGTAGCTAAAACTTATTGCAAAAGGATACATTTAGGAAAGTTCTCAAGAGAACCTTTGCAAGCCTACTCTGTTAGCTGTTCAGTGTCCCATTGTATAACAAAGAGCTGCTCTATGAAATGAAACAATAATATCTAGCATGTCCTAGTTAGATCATACTACTAAAGTCTATAGGAAGCATTTTCTGTCATCAATATACTTGTTCATTATAAGCATGTGGCAGAGAAAACTATCAAAAATATGATGAAGTCATATTGTGTGAGGTAGGAAAGAAATTCATTTTGCAGCAAACAGCACATTTCACGAAGATGTCAAGTTCTGCGGTTCAATTATAACGTTAAATCAGCATTTACAAAAAGGCATTTCTTTTATTAAAGGGAAAGAAAAGAATGAAGGAAAATATTGAGGCCTAGCAGTGAAAGAATAACAGAAATGTGAGCTTTCTGCAGAAATAAGCAGCACTTTCACTTTTTACACGTTTAATAAAAGCACATTTTCCTAACCTATATTTTGACACGCATTTTCTACATTAACGTTAAGGCACAGTTCTACAATGTCATAAGGTTCATTTATGTCAAAATTTTAAACTTCCACACTTTCATTCATGTTGTATTAGACTGTAGACCACAGCTGTATGGCTTGCTACCACATTTCTTAAGTAATGACAACTGTGGACAGTGTCCAATGTCCACTTAAACCCATACACTAAAATACACCACAGCATCCGTTTTTTCATACAACGTGATATCTGTCCCTCTAACTTGAGTCTACTGTACATACTCTGTGCAGTAATGTTACATGTGAATCTATGAAAGTGGAATTCCCACCATTCTGTTCTGCGCTGGCATTTTAAAAGATACTATATTATGGTGTATATTAGAAGCAGAACACAACATCTGAACATTTTAGTGGCAACAAACAACTGCTGGATGGGGTTCCCCTAACACTTACTCATCCCCATGAACTCCGCGTTAACAGGTCGATGGATCTTTAATGTCATCTCAGACATAAAGAGCTGAAATTAATATGAATCGTTATCAATCTTCATCACTTTTAGTTCAGTCAATAAAGAGAGATAATTTGAGTTGAACAGTTTTATTTTTTAATCTTTTAGTTTCTCATTCTTTATTAAAGTATTATTCTCCAAGTTCATCATTAAAGGTTAACATAATCAATCAGTCAATATTTAGTTATAAGGTAAGTCGATTTAGCAAATCAAAGTAAAGCATCAATGCAATGGAATATAACGAGCTCGTTTCATAAAGAAACTTCCTATTCTAAGCTAAGTCAAGATAAATGCGATAAGGATTAAAGGTGTCAGTTCGAATACCCATGAAGGGTCCTGATGAGAGAATCAAACATAAGCCTTTAGCAGAATAAGCTGGAAAGTATTTGCAGCCTTAATAACAGCAGATTAAGAAATAAATTAAGATTTCTCATAAAGAGATGTCCAAGAAAACACAATACAGACTCTGCTCTCATAGAGTCAGGGAAAAAGGAACATGCACCAGCTGATCTCCTTAAGAAAATGAATCAATCTGCTTTGCCTTGTTGACTTTATTGAATATATTTTGAGGATAATTCATTTCTGATGTCACGATTAGGGCATCCAACAGTAGTGCTGAAATTGAATGAAATTGCTCTTTAAGTGAAATCCCTTGTAGGTATCTTTACCTGATAATTTCTGTTACCCAAGCTCAAAAGGGTAGATTGGGCTGCCCAAATATTGATAATTAGTTTAGGAACACGCACTAATATAAACACATGTTTTCTATGTTACAACATTAATATTCTTTCTTCTTTGTGTTGGCCAATAAGATTTCAGCACACGCCTGGGAACAGGTTTACTCCCCATCTTCTAACTAGAGTACAATTGCCTTATAGCCGTGCGTCCTTGGATGTTGCGGCACATCCTTTCTTGTTTCTCAAATCTTCTTCCCAAGAATCATTCTCCCTGCTGTCTACATCTTTTGCAATGAGAACCTCACTATCAGTCCTCAAATACAACAAATGTCTAATCATTAACTAATAAACAGTAGCTTCCGAAATTGCAAAGTTTGCAGCAAAGAGAAGAAAAGCATCTTGCACAATGATCATTTGAATTGAAAAACAAGCAATTCAGTATTAATGGGCCTTCATGTTGGATCATGGCACCTTCAGCAATGTCAACAATAATACATGCTTCATATTACTAGCATATGGTATTTAAGTATGGTTGCTTACTACAATTTTACATTAAACACACTTCATTTTTAAACGTAAATTCTGCACATTGTGTTTTTAATAAAGCATTTTGAAAATAATAATATTCACTTTAGCACAACCTACAAAAGATGACTCATATTAGTCATCACCATTAATACGAATCCACTTTTTCACTGGAATCATCTCTGCTTGACAAGCGTTTTTGCAAGTTAATGTAGAGATGTAAAATGATTGTTTTCCATTAAAACGATGGTGACTAGTTCTAGCACAGCAGACATGCACCTACTCCTCAACAGATGACTGCTGAGCAAAATGCTGAGATAGGGCTTTTAGTGTCAGGAAAATACTTCAGCCTCCATTTTGAAAGTGGAAAACAAGCATCGAGTTACTGAAACACAGCGATAATGTGCTTTTATAAGTCATGCTGAACATTATTTAGAGTGATGGCAATAGCAGACAGTTTTGAAAGAAGTAATAATGGCTCATGCTTATCACATGGAAGGAGCAAGCTTGCTCTTGGTGATCAACAAATAGATGAGTTGCAGAAAAATTTTAGCAAGAAGAATTTAAAAGCATCACCTAACCACATTCCAAATGTTTCTGAAAACTTTTGAACAGTGGCATAACAGTGGCATCTTAGCTTTCAGCTTTTATCCAGCCGCCTTAACCAATATGTAAGAGGAGATATCTACGAGCAGTTTATGCAGTTCAAAGGATGATGCACTTATGTTGTTTCCTTCCATATTTCAGTGATATTGTGGGTTTCACGCAGCTGTCTGGTGTAAGCACGCCCCATCAAGTGGTTAACTTTCTGAATAAACTCTACACGACATTTGATGACATCATTGATCATTATGACGTTTATAAAGTGGAAACTATTGGAGATGCCTGTAAGTATGGGCCAAAGTTCTGTGAATTGTATTAAACACGCTTGTTTTATTAAAATCATTGCTTCATGTATAAAATATTTAGAATCTTGAAAAACAGTAATAAGAAGTTAAAAAGATGTAGGTCCAAAAGTCAAAGATTTCCTCATCAGCTTATGTTTGACTCGCAAAATTCTTCGAAGGAGATGGTATAGGCAGGAATCTGGGGCCACATGTACAAAGGTAATAGTTTGCGATTACCAAATACCACATTTTTACGATTCGCTATTTGGTAATTGTAAACACCAATGTACAAATATGTCTTTGACACATTTTGCAATTCCCAGTGGGTCGCAAATAAACTTACCTCATGAATAATAATGTGGGAGGTCTCAGTTTGCGACCTATTGGGAGTCGCTAAAATCACAGGGATGGTGGTCGGCTGGGGTCAGCTGACCACCATGTCTGTAATTGCTTTTAAATTTATCAATCTTTTTTTTTTTTAAATGCAGCACGTTTTTCTTTAAGGAAAGCAAGATGTGTTTTTTTTTAAAAAAAGAAACGTTTTATTTTCATTTGTAAGAGTAGGCAGTGGTCCGTGGGACCAATGCCTGCTTTTAAAAAATGTTTTTGCAAACATTCACAAAGGGGAAGGAGTGCTGGCTAATGTGTGCACAAAACTAGGTACATTATCTGGGTTTGGAAGGAGATATTCTTATCTTTGAAGCCACATATACAAGTTTGGCAAAGGACTGTATGGGAAAAACTAAGGAAATCCCTCGTTTTAGATGTTTAAGCTTCGGGAAGCACGAGGACTTTAGTTTATTCTTGAGCAACGTCACAAAAGACATGGAAACATGTCATGCATGGAGCGTTCCTCAGTAGGGTGAGCTAATCTGACTAAGGGGGTGTCACTTCTCAGGTTTCCGCTTTTATGTCAGACACTGCTGTTGCTGGTCCAGCATAAATGTATAAAAGAGTAACAGGTGAACATTACTTGTTCTTCATGGGACTAAAAAACACTTGAATTTCGACAAAAAAAAAGAAATCTTTTAAGGGAAAAAATAACTTTGGAGAGTCTACTCTGCCATAAATTAGGCTATTTAATAGGGCACTCCACCTATGGAGAAATATATAGAGCTGAAAAAATGTTCAAGCACTGGGAACCGTGTCTTCTACTAGGCAGAGAAAAATGAATATCAGGCCGATCTAACCATGAATGGCTCAAACCTCACATTTGGGGTTTAGAGGAGTTCAGCCGTGGTCCTGATTGCATTCCGGTAATCTTCACTACATCAAATCCTTCTCTTCTTTGTCACTACTCTCAGTTTTTGAGGTGTATGTACAATTGCTGCTGGACTAACAATTTGCATTTGTGTGAGCCCCAAAAGCATGTCTTTCTTAGACTAGACACCTACCCTAGATCCTATAAAACAGACTACATCCCACAATGACTCCTATTTATGCACAGACAGATCAAACTCACACATGAGGGAGGAGGAATCGTAGTCATTGTAACAAGGAAGAGAAGAGCATGTTGAAATGAAGATTAACTGTGAGTAAATATGGCATTATCATCATGTCCCTCTGCGCAACCACAGCCCTTAATTACTGAGGAAGTAGCAAGCAATGTGAAATAGCTCCCATATACTATGACCAGAAAAAAACACCAATCAGCATTGTATAAAAACAAAAATCGAATAACTGGATAAAAGGTCAATGTGACCATAGCCTTCCTAGCAACCTATAATCTAAAACATTTAGGAAAAGTAGATGGGGTATAGCAAGAGGCAGCTTGGGAAACACCCAAAATGGAAACTTCATGTTGTTCTGCCAGGAACAGGAGCTACCTCAAGTTGATGCTGCCTGGATCATCGGTAGTAACGCTTGACCTTCCTGCACATAGATTTTAAAGGTAGCAAACTTGAATCATCATTAATCCAGTTCACCACTGGCTTTAATCAAAATTACAGAAATCTTAGCAGATTTATAATGATTCAGATTACAGCAGAGTAACATTGACGCAGCACTTAATAGTTTTGGAATAGATTATCAACTCCTAGCTACTTTTTTTGTACTCTGTGCTTCCAGCTCTCTGTAGTTGACTTTCTGTATGGTAGATTTTCTTCCTTTTTGTGAAATGCCCTCAGTGTGCGCTAGGTCCATACAGAAGTTTAATTATGCTCATAAAATGAAATGAATTGTGCCTTATGCAAAATTCATAACTTTTTGCATTACACAATCTAGTGTTATTTTTGGTTTGCAGGAGACTAGATCAGGTAGAAAACACCTCACTGAGAGACATTTTCTGCTCGATCAAGTCGGCTTCAGATACCCTAAAATGACTTTTTACAAGAAGGTATGCGTAGTATCATGCAAGATACCCACAAATCACCTTTCTAACCAAAACATTTACATAATTTCATACAAGTGTTCATCCAAACAGTATTTAGTCTCAGAAATTCTCAGGCTGAACACTTCTGCAAAATTCTGTTTTCAACAATCAAACACGAGATGGGCGCAGTTTCTCAATTTTGGTCACCAGCATTCAACATAAATTCCTCAGTAGCTTCAAGAAACAACCAACTATCTTAAATTTAGAAAACAAAAGAAAACCATGGCTATTTTATATTCATCATGCCTAATAAGGAATTGTCTACCTCCAACTGTATTGTTGGCTAGTGCCTAAAATTCTTTCTATGTGAATGCTCACTTCAGAAATAGTCATAAAATATCATAACCAGTTTCGGTCACTTTTTGTGACCACAAAAGCCTGGGGATGTGTGAGGAACCCAATTTGCCAGATGACTGGGAACTGGCTTCCATTGCAGGGGAGCCAGTAGACACAAGGACAGGATATTTGTACTTCTCAGATTTTAGTGACCATTGTTCAAGTAGATTTCAAAAAAAGGGAATTCAGGCATAATCTCACCACAAAAATGAATGGTGCAATGTTCCCCTGAAATTTGAGGCACTCCTGCAAAGAGTGAAGAAGCGAGGACAAGTTGAGGTAGCTTTTAGCTGTCCTTGAATCTAGGAGAAGTGTTGCATCCATTTCTCTTTGACAGTATTTCTCAATGCCGTTGAGGTGCTGGTCACCATTACGAAGCCATGGGAAAGGAAAAGCCACAGACTATGTAGTAACTGTGACAGACTGAAAATAAGAGTGAAAAAGCCAGTCATCCAAAGAGTAAAGCACAACATCCTTGTCATTTAGTAGGCCTAAAAGAGGATCCAATAACTTTGTGAACATGTTTGAGGTTGATAACACACCAGCCAGCAGGATTGTGAGATGATATTACATAACAGTGAATTGATAGAATTTAGTGTGCACTTTGAAAATTGGGACGTGGATACACGCATCCTCAAGTTCAAGAGTAAGAACTCTTCTTCTGAGCTTGGTTTGGTACAAAAAAATAATCTATTGGCATAACTGCCAGTTGTAAAATTGTGGCACTTTTTGGGGGCATCCCAGGAACATGGGCTGAGCATGAGGCCTTAATATGAAATTAAGGAGACAAATGCCTTGCCATATCATTCGGATCCATTATGCAGTATCAAGCAGCCTCTGATTAGAGCTTTCTAAACATTCCTAAAATGCATCAAATGCCCCCTACTGGACTGTGGAAATACAGTCATTGTGAAGGACTATGGAAACCAACATGTTCATTCAGGTGGTACAGCCCTTCTGGTTAAAAGTGCCCTCTTTCCTCCCTGGGTTAACCTCAATTGCCAGCAGGAGAGAGACAAAGAAGTGGCTGAAGTAGGGTTAGGCCATGGTGGAGGGTCAAGAATGAATTGTTTGAGTGGCTTCAGAAAGATTCAGCATGCTCTTGGTCTTTCAGCACCATTGCAGTATTCATAACAACAGTTGCAATCCAGCAGCAGGAACAAGTCAACGACAACAGCATCCTCCTACTGAATGCCTATCCGTCTTCATACCATTCTTCAGGACATAAAAAGCAACAATCTCGGTTCATTCACAAAGGAACTCTCTCCCTTTTGGTCCTTTTAAATCAATTGTTGATCTTGAACTTGTTCAACTATCAAGCATTAATGAATGTATTATTTTCTTGCCTTTGTGGATGACCTACACTATAACTCCTCCGTTCATCAAAATGCACACCTCTAGATTTCAGTAGACAGCTGTGATGTCTGTAGTACCCAAAGGATCAATACTTTCTTCAATTTACAAAATGTATCCCCTTGGGGTACGTCCAGTCCATCAAAGGATGAAAGTACTGAACTTGAACGTTTACATAAGCAATCACATCAAATGAATTGCTTCATCCTCATGAAAGCCTGAATGTCAAAAGCCTATCAGAAACTAAACTCTGTAAAGCCTGAGGTGATTTACATCAAGGGATCAGAGATCTGTTTATTATCATGAACCTAGTGGATTCACACCACAACTCAAGAGAAATGCAAAGTCACTGGGATTAAAGATGGGCAGCAACCTCTTATTCAGAACCAACCTATCCAAATGAAGATTTAATTTTACTAGATTTCACTCCTTTGCAAATTAAGCTATATTTATCTGAAACACACTCCCTCCCTAAATGCGCATGACGGCTTGGCCGGCCCTCTAGGGCCGGCCAAACAGTCATGCGCACTTGGCATGTTCTCCACTGGGCTGTGGAGAACATGCCCAGCCTCCCAGGTACTGCCTGAGTGGCCAAACAAGCCGCTCTGACCAATTACGATGCTGATTGGCTGGGAAAGTCCGGGAGCCTGTGTGCTTCCGGTGCAGCAGAGAAGAAGACGGAGGAGAGACGTGTGGCGGCGAAGAAGAAGGTAAGTTTATTTTTTATTTTTTTTATCCCACGCCCCCCACCCTGTACCGAGATAGCTACTACTGCTCACAGAACTACACTGATAACGTGAGCTAAAAAGATTTTGCCCCTGCACCTGGTTCGATTTTACTTAGTTCTTGCAGTAAGAGTATCCTGAACCTTCCAGTGGACATTGCTCAAAAGGTTGGCAAATCAGGTAAATGGGAACCCCACTTTGCTCACAGATGCATACACTCTCTCTCAAACACACTCTCACCTACACCTATGAACATAACATTTGAAATTATTTTGTACTTACCACACTGCCTCTGCATGTAACATTAGAGCCCATGTACTCTCAAGGCAGCATCACAGCTCCCTCCTGTCTCAAGTAGAACTGGTGCATAAAACTGAAACCTTGAGCTTGCGCAGTCACAGGTTCCAGGTATTAGTTGTCTGCTTTTTCACCATAAATGTCCTAACTCTGTGATGAGTTGGGGAATGGGTTATTGCTGACAGGCTGATTGCAATATAGCCCTGCACAGTGCGGAGCTTAAGCTTACAGGGCTCTGGGATACCTTTACGAGTGACACTTCAGCACATTAAAGATGGGGAGGCCATAAGGCAACCAGGACCTTGAGTTGAGGACTGAGGCTTCAGCAGCCCTAGACAATCTCTCTGTTGACTGGTGCAGGTTCCTTCATGCACATGCATCAGCCATTAGACAGTTGTTACTGCCTCAGGTTGCTGCTCAATCTGAGGATTGGCATTTTCTATATTATACAAAAATCAACGATTAGCTATTACTCAATGTTGGTTATATTAAAAACCGGTTAGAAAATGAGGATGGTCGAGCCCTTACACCCATAAAGCTGCATCATACACGTCACTGCCTTAGGTTGCTGTTCGACCCAAGGATTGGCATGTTTTTTTATTATACCAACAGAGAATAATCAACAATTATTCACTGTTTGTATAATAAAAACAGATCAGAAAATGAGGAGAGCGGAGCCCAACTGTCCATAAGAGTGAGCTGCCATTGGGTCAGGAACTCCGACCACGTGGTACAGTTTATCTCTTAATCGTACATTAATCCCAACTTTACTGAAGCAAATTTCAGCAGAAATGTTCAAGCGCCAGTCTTCCACGTAGTGACTGACAAAGCCTTCCTAACTTCCACCTCAATTAACAGATAACTGGCTTTCACCCATTCTCCAGCCTCACTAAGGGGCCCATTACGATGGCGGGCGGAAGCACAACCGCCGTGCTGGCGGATGCAAAAACCACCAGTTACCGCCGGCACGCAGCAGTCCACACGCCCGCCCAATTACGATGCGAAAAGCAGGCCAAACACCGCCGGCAAGCCAGCAACACCGTCCGCCATCAAAGTGCGCCCGCACACGTAGCGGCGCAGCACAACTGACACACACCGTCCGGCGAAACACGTCCCGCCCGGCGCATAAATTACGATGCCGCAAACAAACGGCTCCCACGGCAAAGAGACACCGCACGTGAAAGAGGCGGAAACACGGACGCAGAGCACGGACAACGAAAGCGGCACCCGGGCATGAATCCAGCACTGCAGGCCCTTCCCATGCTTCTGCTGATGCACCACCAAGGGCGCAACGTACCGCGGAGACGCAGGTAGGCACACACACAACAAGTGCACGCAAACAGCGCACACAGTGCAAGAGGCGGATAAAGCGGACAACCCCCACCAGCGCGTGCACACTACACATCCACCATTGCATCCACATATGACACACAGGCCAAATCCTAACATCGCGGAACACATGTGTACACACCACCTGGGACTAGGAACCAACCACCCCGTCACGGCCCCAAAGCGCCGATGGCGCCGCCACACATGCGCACAACGCAGAGGCCAACCGCAGCGCCATGCATGCGTCGCACACAGACACAGGGACACAACCAAGCAGCACACACACCAGCCCCACCCGAACGCACATGACACGTGACAGGCCGGCCACAGACATGTCCCCAACGCCCAATTCACGGACAACACCCAACGCCACACAACCGACGCACACATGTCAGTGAAGTCACGCAACAGCAGGACACACCCCAGTGTAACAAACATGGCGAAGCACACAGCGGCGGCAACACCAGCTAGGAGAAGCAGGGCCCCTTCGGGAAGAGGAACGCCAGTACCACACTGAAAAACCCATACCACCCTGCACATATGAACAAGACACATGAAGCGGAACACCAAAGAGCCCGGGGACCGACAACAGGTGGCCCAAGAATTACATCCACACACAAGGCCCAACGCAGAGCGGAAGGCAGCCTGCCGCCCACACAAGGGAGAGCAGACAGCACTGAATGACCTTCCATTCCAACACCGAAACCACAGCCCTACGACAGAAGCCGGTGAATACAGCCATTGTCCAAGAATAGACCAACACAGGCATGCCGAGGGACCGACCACACGGCAGATAGCGCATATCACAGAAGCACACAACGGACGGGGAAGAAAGAAGAAAACACTCCCCCATGTCGGCCACATGCAAGTTAATTGGAAGGAGTCACACAGCACTGACCTTGAACTGTCTGAGAAGCATGTGGGAAGAGGGCCCGTGTCCTCCAAACAAGCCAACAGAACACAAGTCCTGTCTCCCCACGACTACACAGAGCTCACAGCAACCTCGGAGCGTGCACATTGCAGACTGCACACACAGCCGGAGCACGCCACCTCAACGCACCGCTGCGAAATGGCAACCGCAACACACCTACCCAACTACGCCGAAGAGCTCAAGCTGTACCAAACCAGCACGATACATACATTGGGATGCGATCTCCTGTCCCTGCTGAACGTAAGTTACCGACTGACTTACCGCATCACATTGTTCAGCTGCGTCATGCCCGTCTTCTACTGTCGGAGGTGTCCCTACCAGCATCCCGTCGAGATATGCCTCTCCAACCCGGCATGTCTGAAGGCGGACCTGCTACCACTACTCCTCCCTCTGGACGCACACGACAGGGCCTGCTCTGCCTATGGGGGCATGGCGTATGTGGCCAACATCGCACGCGCACTGAAATGGAACCACTGTGCCTCCACACGACGGATCATCGAGAACAGCTACATCGAATGTCACCCAGCATGCCCCATCATGGTCCTCCAAGGGACAACCTACGAACAACACCTTGACAGCCACCATCCGCTTCATTGGCTGGCAAACATGTACACCACCAATGACATGGAAGCCCTGCTGGGCGGCATCGCATACCTGACAACCTGTAAATACGTCGGACCACAACGCAGGTTCCCGAGTGACCTATGAAGTCCAACCCCGCACCCATGCTCAGCTTCCGCACGGATCTGGCCAGTCACCACCACAACAGCCATACCAAGCGACCGGCAACTGTAACCACACCATCAACGACATCGCCATGACATCGGATATGACCGGGACATGCACACTGTTCCCCATCACATCCAGGAACACCGCATGCATCGTGGGAGGCAGTGGCATGGGCTCTGTGCATCGCACCCACATGGACGGAACTGCACGAACAACCAGGACACGACATGGATCCAGCGCACATGGACACACACACCGCTCAGTGGACATGAATAGGTCGCCTGGAGTCTGTGGGTGCTGCACCCCTCCCACCCCCGCCCGGGAATCCCATACCAGGACCTTTGCATGGACGACAAGTGCATACAACAACAACACGACCCCAGTGACTGTGACATGTCCAGTAACCACCACAGTGCAACAACAAGTGGCACGCCGCTGCATGCACGCAAGCACATGCCCTGATGTCATCTCACATGCACGCGTGCATGAGGAACAACCGCAGCAAACCTGTCACATGGAACTGAGATGGACTGTGCCCATGATGCCGAGCGGTCTGGTAGGCTACATGTATACCGTCTGTGTCAAAGTCCGCAGCTCCGCAGCTATACGTAAATGTACATTAGCACAGCCTTGGCCAAGCAGATGTAACCCCACACCCTATCCCATTTGTAATCATGCTCAGTATATCCTCAACATGTATTCCGCTGCCAGTAGTGTCCACTATACTGCATCACAGAGGACAGAAGACTCAATATAATGTTTGAAACCAGAACTGTCTCCGCTGACTCATTTCACAAGTACGAATGAGAGAGGATGAGAGTATGTGAAGTACACGGCAGTCGTGACATGACCATGTAGTCCACTGGTATTGGATGTCAACGCAAATGAGTAGCACTACTGTGGAAGACACACATGTGTCGTGTGAAGTCGTATGGACGCAGTGCTCAGGTGGGTGGGTGCGACGGGTAGATGCGCACATGCCAAGTTGGAGCACGCCGTGTTGGGAGGGCTCATGAACAGTACACCACCGCTTCCCTGGGCATTGTGAGAGGACACCTGTCGGGGGAGTGAACACGTGTGTGCACAGCAGCCGGGCACACGTACAAAGCGGTACCAGGCGCACCTCAGCCCACCCTCTGTGGACGAGCTGGATCCTGTTGTGCGCCCGCCATGCCCCTTGACAAGGCACACACAGCCCCAGTCGACCAGGTGTAACCCCAACATAGTCCAATCCGCACAGGCGATACAGGGCACGGGATGGCAGTGGAGCATGGTGTGTGAGAGGTCTCCTCGCGCTCCTCCTGGTCATATCACGCAGGCAATAGAACCTCAACGTCCAGCATGGCAAAAGTCAAATGGAAGTGTAGGGGGACGCACCACAGCACGAGCAGCACTGACGTCACGGGAGGTGGCTCGCACCATCCCATCCATTGCCCATCATACCAACCACGCCACATGCCATTGCGACTAAGTGCAAGCGCGTGCGCCACCACCCCTGAGCCCTCCCCAGAGAGGCCAAGAGTGAATGTGTGGGCCATCAGCCACAGACGGACGCGGCATGGCCGCAAGGGCAGCCACAGCCACTGGGTGTCGCAGGTGGCGGATCCGGAAGGCGAAGACTGTGATGCATAGTCCATGCAGGCCGGGTCTCCATTTGGGGCACCACGCAGGTGGACGGCGTCCCGCCACACATCATACCCTGAGACAGCCCACTCGTGCAACTGGACCCACACATACACTCCTTGCCCTCTCTGGTGCGAGCTTGGGGCTGCCTGTGCAAGCGCTAGCCTCGCAGGTGAGCATGCATATTGGGGGGCGAGGGAGGACATGAGGGCTGGGGCGAAGATGACTGTATCACTGTCAGTTAGTACAAGGGATGACCCAGATGTGGAAAGGAAGAGACGTGTCCCGTGTGTACTGCAACTAGTCGCCAATCCAACTACCCCCATGTCCGGAATGTAAGCCCGCACCTAGGCCCGCCCATCCGCCACATCGAACATACCACCAGCACGACAACCTTCCCATTCGAAACACTGACTGGGGGTGGCGACCAGTGAACAATCATGTGTAGCCTACCCACGCGTACATGTGGGCCCTCCATGATCCATGTCACCTGCGGCAAAGACATGACATGCGCAATGAGGGAAGTGAGGAGAGCTGTCCGCCCCACGCGCAGAAGGTGCATCAGCTCCACAGACCCAGCAGCGAGTCCAGCAGGGGTCACATGTGCAGGGGCAGCTGTGCCTGGTGTGAAGGCACATGCATATAGACAGCACATCGACCAATGTGTAGTCTGCCCACATCCACAGTCCATCATCATGCGGACATAGGAATTGAACACAGGGCAACACATCTTAGCTGGTGCACCCACCGTGACCAACAATGCGCAATCATCGACGTACCCGCCCTGTGCATGGCCCCCACCCAACGGAGGCACATCCAGTGCCACCATCCCACACACACAAGCCTTCCACGGAACATGCTGTGTCCAATGGTCAGTACAGAGTCAGCGCCCATCTGGTGGATCCTGAACAGGAGACACATGCACACACATGCCAGCTCCCACTATGTACGACTGCCACCTGGCACGTGCAATGTAACCTCTCACCTGTGACGTGTGACTGCAAGCACACAGCCGTCTTGGCATGGGGCTGTCAATGTGGACACCAGTCAATGTTTCGGGAGCTGTGATCCGTACAGTGCTGTACATAGGGTGCAGTGCTGACACCTACTACTGTCTCATATCCCCTCGTGCCACAGGTCCCACTTGTATTGGCCGCTCAGCCCGTGCCCACATCGTCGTCGTGCGTGTGCCATACTCATCCAGCCTCGGAAGCAGTACCATGCTCAGCAGACACTCATGTTGCCGTGGCGTTGCCGCTTAGCCGAATATGCAGTCAGTCCCCATCAGCACGCCCGCAAGTCATTGGGGCCTAGATCCCCATGTGCATGCACATGGCAGTGGTATGTCTCACTTGCCATTGCCATTGTTGGGAGACCTGTGTAAGTGTATTGTGGCCGTGCCGTCCCAGCTTGACAGCTGGGCTGTGGCTCATGTGCTTGCTCAGTCATGTCAGTGATGTGTATGCGAAATTGCTATGTGCCGTGTTGCTTTGACATGTGTCCTCTGCCATTTAACCCAGGCGGAGACCGAACATTGACCGCCCATACCAATTGCTGGCGGACATGGACGATACAGAGGTAATCAGGAAGTTTCGGCTGGACAGGCCAACTCTGCATCGACTGTGTGCCATGTTAGAGCCCCATCTCCGTCCCCGCAGGGTGTATCCGACTGCTGTCACCCCCACGGCTAAGGTGATGGCCGCCATGCATTTCTTCGCCACTGGGTCATTCCAGCACACAGTGGGCAGTGGAGGAGGGATGTCCCAGCCCATGTTCAGCAAGGTGCTGAGGGATGTACTGGCAGCCATGATGCTGTGCCGGAACAGGTACATCAGATTCCCCAGGGCTCGTGAATTGGCGGCAGTGAAGGGTGCATTCTATGCCCTTGGCAGAATCCCACACGTCGTGGGAGCCATTGACTGCACTCATGTTGGCCTTGTTCCACCACAGGCCACTGAGCACCTGTACCGCAACAGGAAGCACACGCACTCCCTGAATGTGCAAGTGGTGTGCCTTGCGGACATGGTGATCACCCACGTGTGTGCAAAGTTTCCAGGCTCGGCCCATGACGCACACATAATGCGCAACAGCATCTTGCCACGACTGATGGCCAATCTGCAACAGGATCGTGGCTGTATTGTCGGTGAGTATGTGGAGTGGTGTAGCGTGCTGGTTGTGCGATGCTGTCCCCTGTCCAGTTGGAATAGCAACGGTTCTCTGTGTCCCTCACACCCAGGTGACTCTGCGTATCCGAATGGGGCATGGCTGCTCAGTCCATTGAGGAATCCTCGCACCCCAGCAGACGATCGATACAATGAGGCACATGGGAGGACCAGACGTGTGGTCGAGCGTACCTTTGGCCTCCTCAAGTCCAGGTTCAGGTGCCTGGACCGCACCGAGGAGTGCACTGGCGTACTCCCCACAGAAGGTGTGCCAGATAGTGGTGGCGTGCTGCATGCTGCACAATCTGGCCATTCGGAAGCAGATCCCCCTCATTGTGGATGACGGAGATCAACCAGGGCCCCAGCCCGCAGACCAGGACAGCTCGAGTGAGGTGGACAGCGGAGAGGAGGAAGCTGGGAATGTGCGCCAGCAGCTCATCGCCCGCTACTTCACTTGACGGTGAGTGTCCATGTACGACGGATGATGTGTCTGTATCTATGCAGGTGTGTGTGTGCTGTGTCAGGGTGGCCGTATGTTCACTGCGTGCAGTGTGTCAACGCTCCATGGCCAGGGTAGTATGCCACTGTTGGTGGCTGTGGCATTGTGCCCTATTGCTCTGTGCGATGTGTGTACATTGCTTGTAGTTGTTGACATGTACTGTGTGATGGGTGTGTGACACACTCATTGAATGTGCTCCTGTTCTGTCTCCCACCCCTAGGTCCCTACAGGCCCTCCGGATTCCATTTCCATGCCACGCATCAGGTGCCTTTCCGCCCAAGGTGGCCGTTGTATTCCGTACAATAAAGACACAGGGCACAAACAGCAGTTAGTGAAAAAGGTGCATTTATTACAAACTGTGACATGTGATTGTGTGTAAGGTGATGACAAAAGTGGTGCGTGCAGTGACAATGAGCTGTCGGTCATGGCTGCGTGATGATCAGGGTGTACCCACTGGTTCTATGTCCATAGTCCAACACACACATGCCATCCAGATGGCTGTGTGGAGTGGGATCGTAGAGCAAGTCAATGCAGTGGCTGGTCAAGGAAGGCTGGCGGAAGGCTGGCTGGCTGCCTCACTTGCGACTGGAGCGTGCGAAGTCCTCCCGGGAGATCTGTTTCCTCTTCGGACGGCCCCTTCCACGTTTGGGAGGGGGTGTGTGGTGGCGACCTGCTGGTGGTGGGTGAGGTGTGCTCACTGGCTGTGGACGCAGGGAAGTGGACACTGCTGCCCGAGCCTGCGCCCTAGCAGGTGGTGGCGGAGGTGGTGTTGCTGGCCTTGCCTGTGACCCCACCGCCACCACCAGCTGGCCCATGAGGTCCACGAGTTGGTCCATACGGGACACGAATTGGCCCATATGGGCGTCCATGGACCTCAGCACCCCCAGCACCTCCCGCGTGTCAGTAGCAGACCTGGCCCATTGTCCTTGGGCCTCTTCATAGGCCCCAAGGACTCTGGCCATTTGAGGCAGGGCATGGCTCCCAGGGGAGGCTGGCGTTTCCCTGACCCTGCTCCTCCTACCAGTCCTGCTGCCACCGGCCTGCCCACTAGCCACATTGCTCACCACGGTCCTCGCTGTGGCTCCCAGGAGTGGATCCAGTCGGCCGGGCCACCACCTGCGCTGGGGCTGGTGCCAGCGAAGACGTGGTGGTGGTGGAGGCGGTGGTGGTCGGTGCGGCGATGGTGGCGGTTGCGGCAGTGGTAGTGGCCGCAATGACCGTGGGTGTGGCCGCAACGACAGTGGCAGCAGGGGACTGGGACTGTTCAGCATCCCTGGATGATGGGTTGGTGGGTAGGAGGGGTCCTGGGGAGCGGCTGGGCCCTGCCACGCCAGATGGGCCAGCTTGGTGGTCCGTGTCCGAAGAGGTGGACAGATCCTCCAGATCCGTGTGTCCTCGTTGGGGGCTTGTAGGCTGGCTGTGCTGGCTGCTGTCTCCATCCCCAGCGTCCAGCAGTTCGTCACCTGTGGAGAGAATGAGATTTGTTATTGTGTTGCACCTGGCGAAGTATGTATTAGTCGTCTGACATTGGCAGTTCGTGCAATCTCGTACATGGGTTTCCCGGAGGCGAGTGTGTGGCTGTGGCATCTGTAGGTGTGTGTGCTAGGCAATGGGACTGTGTGCTGTGCACATGTGGCATGGGACGGATTGGCCATGCCGATGGGTGTGTTGCTTTGCCCCTACTCATTGTGACTCTGGTGTATGCGGGCTCCTGGCCCATCCTGGGTCTGGTTTGTACTTTGCTTTTGGAGTTCAAATGGAACGCTTAGGAACGCATATGGCAACATGGGGGCCATGCCCCAGATTCGCATTTGGGAGGGTATATGCTTTTGGGGTACATGCTGTGAGCCATGGGTGCCGAACGTGACATGTGTTGTGGCAGCATGACAGTGCATGGTCTGAGGTGTGTGCATGCCTGACATGCCCTGCATATTTGCTGTCTGTTGTGGTTACTGGACATGGCATTGGACGCATCGTTATGAGTGAGTGATAGTTGTGTGCCAGCCAACGTATTGCAGTTGTCCCATCTCCTTGGTGTGCGTGCTGCCCTGTGCCATGTGCATCACTGCAGTGCTCGGGGGGTGTGGCCCATGTTGTGTGTTGTTGCTCACAGTGTGTCGTGCGCTTAATTGACTTCTGGCACATGGTTGGTCATGGGCATGTGTCTTAGCGTGACTGCTGTATGTGTGGCAGCTGTGCGGATGACATGCCTTTCATGAGACTGGGGCTGACGGATGGGATGGATGGTATGTTGTATGTGCATGGTGTGTCTGTGTGTTTGATGGGTTCAGTGGTGTTCGTGTGCATTTCTGTTGTTCCGCTCTGTTGCGTCTAGTGTTGTTTGTCTTACATAGGCGTAGTTGTGGGGTGTGTGGTTGACAGGCAGTAGGGGCTACATGGACAGGACTTCAATGGTGTTTCGGTTGTGTGTGATGAGTTGCACAGTGGCTGCCGTGTGGGACTATATTCAGTGTGGCTTGTGCATGCAGACGTGGCTCCTTGGGTGTTGCTATGTCTGTGATGGGTCATGTGGGGTGTGAGTCTGCTGTTCATGTCCGTGTGCACATTGTTCACTTGTTCGTGACGGTGGGCGGTGCTGCGTGTTCGTGTGCTACGTGACATGTCCCATGTGTTGGTGGTGTTATGGTCCTCATGCCTCCAGTAATCCAGCCCTGTCCAGTTTCCCACCTGCAAGTTGTTCGTGCGTGCACTGTACTGGATGCCACATGGCTCTTAGCGGGGGTGCTCCATGTTGCAGGTCTGTGGGGGTGAGGGGGTGTAGTGGGTCGTGGGGGTGGCTGTACACCCACTGACACCGATTGCTGTGGACCGTGATGTCTGCCTTTCGGCTGTCGTTGTGCACTGCGGTGGCTGACACGTGGGTGTGGGGTGTGGGGGATGCTCCTCCTTGCTGTGCTGTGGGACTGGGGGCCTGGTGGGTGTTGTACTTCGGCTGTCCCCCTCCGACCCACTGCACTTTGTGTTCCTGCCACTTACCTGTTACTTGTCGGTTGGTGCAGCTGTGCCTGACACATGGGTGTGGGGAGTGCTCCACCTTGCTGGTCTGTGGGAGTGGGGGCCTGGTGGGTGTTGTACTTCAGCTGTCCCCCTCCGACCCACTGCACTTTGTGTTCCTGCCACTTACCTGTTACTTGTCGGTTAGTGCAGCTGTGGCGGACACATGGGTGTGGTGGGTGCTCGTTGTGGCGCTTCTGGCATATTTGGGGACCTGTTGGTGGTTACGTGGCTGGCTTAGTGTACACATGTCCCCACGCATCTTACAGTTGTTCGGTTTGGCCTGTGTGTGGTAGTGTCTGTTGCATGTGCGTGTGATGTGTTGTGTATTGTGTGCTGGACATGGGGGTGTTTGTCCCTGGGAGCTGTGGCATGGTGGTTGCGCATGTGTGTACATAGCGGTGTGCTGGTATACATTAGTTTGTACTTACCAGCCTCCACTCCCCCTGCTAATCCGGCGAGGATCTCCGGATGGATTACGACTCGCACCTTCTCCTCCCACGCTTTGAAGGTCTTAAAGAGCGCGGGATTCCCTCCGCCAGTGACGGCAGCCAGCTCTCTGTTTTTGCCCTCCTTCTTCTTGACCAGGCTCTTTACGTCATTCCAACGTTTGTTTATCTCGGTTCTGTTCCTGGGCAGGGTCCCGACTGCATTGACCTGGTCTACGATCCGGGTCCACATTCTGTTTCTGGTGGCTAGTGGTGTGTGCTGGACCATGTTCCCATAGATTTGTGGGTACACCTTGATGATCTCGTCGACCATGACCGTCAGCTCCATGGGCGTGAACTTGAGGCATCCTTTGTGGTGCCATGGTGTTTGTGGTGCTGGTGCGGTGTGTGTTGTGTAATGTGCAGGGGTTTGTGGTGCCGGTGTTTGGTGGTGGTGGTGGTGGTGGTGGTTGTGATGTGTGCGTTTCTGTGGTGTGCTGCTGTCCTTGCTGTGTCACTGTGTCCTCTCCTCTCCTCTCTGGTTTGCAATGTAGCAAGGGGTTGTGGTCTGTGGGAGTGCTGCTTTTGTACTCACCTATGTGGGTGTGTCCTCATGGTCTGTTGTTTTCAGGTGTGTTGTGTCTGGGGTTCTGGCCTTTGTATTTTTGTTTGTCCGGGGGGTGTTTTCGGGATGTGTACTGTGCTTGTGTATTTGTGCGTGCCTTGCTGTGTGGACTTGTTGGCCATGTTGTGTGCTATTGGTTTTGTGTGCGGATGGTTTCTGTGCAGGTACGTGGCGCCATGGCTTCTGCCGTGTCGATTCTCATCGGCGTTGTTTGCGCTGGCGGGCGGTATATTTGTTGTTTTCCGCGCTCATGGCGGTGCGATCGTAATTTCACGTGCGGTGTGTCGGCCGTGTGGGCGGGCGGTTTTGTGTTGTCGTGCGTGTTTCCGTCCGTGGCGGGCGGTTTGACTCCGACTTCCGGACGATGGCGGGCGGTATTTTGTATGATTTTTCCGCCGATGGCGGTTTCAGTTTGTGTACTCATAATGGCGTGGTCGGTGTTCAGGCGGTGTGTGCGGGCGGATTTTTGCCGCTTCCATGCCTGGCGGATTTTTTTACGCCGGGTATCGTAATGTGCCCCTAAATGTCTAAAGAAGTACGACAATATCAACCCAAACTGAAAGATCTAGACTAGCACCTCCCACTGGTATATGGCATATGTATCACCCTAGTTACCTGTTGAATCATCATCAAGGCAGTAATCACGAACTTAGGGCCCTACCCTGCCTGGCCAAATGATCATCATAACTGTCAGCCAACGAAAAACACAAAACCTTGTTATTGGCAAACTGGAAGTTAAGAAGTGCAAAAAGCGAAAATATCGATTTTCCTCAATCCACACAGTATTTAAAATAATATTCCTAAATGTACTCCTCTACTTGAGGAACGAGTTGGAAATATCCTCGAGCAACATGAACTTACTGGATCTTCTTATCCACAGGTTACACATGAAGAGAGCATCCTTCAATGAGTTTATGATCCTGAACCGTTACTCCACCATTACTTGTGCAGCACTTCATTGCTTCCCAGCTAGGTTCATGCTGTAGAAGCATCAACACCATTATTAATTGTTGCCATTTATTCAACCTGGTGACTGTAGAGCTTCCTTCCAGTAACTGGTAACTATAAACGAAAGACGCTCCATCTATTTCATTATAGTGGCCATGATCTAGGTATCGGTAAATAGTCTCAGCATTGTAGCATTCTAGAGTCTCCAGATTTGTGGGTGACGGGTAGGTCACTGGACTACAGCCTCCAAGATCACTTAATATAGTAACTGTTGCTCTCATGAAATTCCAAGGGGCCCATCCCTGAGTCACCTATTTTGGCACACAGTGTGATAGGTTACAAGCATATATTTCAATGAGAGCACTCTTACTCTCCTAGTGAGGACTTGGTGTTTGTAGTTTAGGTCCTGATGAAATGCCATTTGATCCTTTTGGACTTATTAGGGTGTGAAACATGTCGACTCAGATTTTCTGTAGTGTAGGTAATCCCACACCCAGACCTTCCTAGTTATCTACCTGTAGTTCAGGGATTCAACACATACAGTCTTATACTTAGGGAACATCAGGTCATTAATCCTGATAGACTCCCACCTCCTGTTTTTAATCTTGACATAGGTCCCACCACTCAAAGTAATATTACAGCATAGGTACCCATAATCAATTTTAGCCCACATTCTTTCCAATGCACAGACAACATCCACCTCAATATGCATGGAGTAACATTACATTCCAACCCTTTCCCTCCTTTAAACAGATAAGTTAGAGGTTTATGGTCTGTTTTGACGTTGAAAGGTACGCCCCTTAGGTAAAATCTAAAATGCTTGATTCCCCAACAGCAAGCTAGGGCTTCTCTTTCAATTACCAAATATGAAATCTCTGCACCTCTTAATCTCCTAGATGCAAAGCCAATGACTTGTTCTTCACCATTCACAACTTGGAGTAACAGTGCACCCAATCCTACTCCTCTGGCATCAGTTGCAATGTACGTTTTTCTTGTTACCTCAAAATATCCTAGTATTAGTTCCTGCAAAATGTTTCTTTTTATCTCATCAAACGATTTCCTGCATTCTCCATGGCACACAAATACTTTATTCTTTTTCATGATTAATCTTAATGGTTCTACAATATCTGCAAAGTTTTTGACATACTTGGAGCAATACTCCGCCAGTACCAGAAATGACTTTATTAGAGGGTTCTGGAGTTTCTTCAATCGCCTTCAGAATGCTTTCTTTTGGATTGATTCCTCTGGCACCTACTACATGTCCTAAGTACATCACTTCTTTCCTTTTCAATTGACATTTCTCTTTCTTTATCGCAAGGCCGTGTTTTTCCAGTCTACTCAATACCTACGGAAAAATGCAATTGTGTTCTTTCTCATTCTTCCCCACAATGAGTATGTCATCTTGAAAGCACAAGACCCATTCCATGCCACCGAATACATTCTCTATTACTCTTTGAAAAACAGCAAAACCTGATGCAAGCCCAAACTGCATTCTTCTGTATTGAAATGCACCTAAGGGTGTTACAAAAGATGTTAAATGCCTAGATTCCTCTTCCAAATGTACCTGGTGATAGGCAGCTGACATATCCAGTACACTAAATACTAAGCTGCCTTCCATAACTGCAATCATCTCAGAAATATTGGGAAGTGGTTGCCTGTCGATCCATATGTTTTTGTTCAAACCTCTTAAGTCAATACAAAGCTGAATCTTCCCACCTACCTTCGGTGCCACCACCACAGGAGCTAGCCATTCAGATGCCTCTATAGGTTGAATTATCCCGTTTCAGCAACTTATCTAACTTCTTGCGTAGCGCTTCCCTTGTCATATTAGGAACATTCTTCACTTATGCACAATTGGTCTAGCTCCCTTTTTCAGTACTATTTTGTGAGAAAATCTCTTCAATAATCCCACCTTCTCTATAAATACATTGGGGTACCTTGACATTAAGGGGCAGATGTATCAAGCAAAGTTGCGTTCATAGCCTGAAGTCGCAGAATTTCGGCGTTTCTGGCATAATTTGCGTAGTGTATGTATTAAGGCAAAACTGCCTCGTAAAATAAGGAATCGCAAAATTTGCGATTCCCTATTTTGCGATTGCATTTAAGGAATCGCAAATTGCGATTCCTTAAATCCAATGTAAGAAGAACCAAAAAGTGCAATTTGGCCTTAAGGAATCGTAAATTACCACCAACTTCAAGTTGGTGATAATATGCGATTTCTTTGAAAAATGCACTTTTAGCATTTTCAAAGTGCCATGTGGCGCACATACATGCCCTTAGGGCATGTATGTGCGCCACATGTCACACATACATATTTCAGGGGTGCAACAGGGTGTCAAAGGACACCCTGGCACCATTGAAATGCATTCTCAATTTGCGATTCTCTAATAGCGATTCGCAAATTGAGAATATCTTCCCATTCATTCCTATGGGCCTCTACGCCCATAGGAATGAATGGGAAGGTATTCCTTAATTGCGAATCGCAATTTGCAGTGCCAATTAAGGAATATTAAGGAATCGCAATTATTATTGCGATTCCTACATACATAGCATTTTGCGATTCCTTAATAGCAATTCGCTAAAATTCGCTATTAAGGAATCGCCAATGCAATCCTTGATACATCTGCCCCTAAGTCATTCTCAGAGTTATTCATTGAGTCCACAGCTGTCATCGTTTCAATTACCATCACTGGCTCCATAGCATTAGGATTTATGATAATGTTCAGATCCTTTCGATGGCGCCAACCCAAGAGGTCTGACCCAAAATTGGTCACATACACCCACCCATGAACACCCTCTGACTTGAATCTAATGGTCATCCATCTCATCCCCAAATTTTCAGTCCTTTTGCCCGCACAACCTATTGCATTAATAACAGGTTTTTCCAATGGTACATTTCCCTCTGACCATGATCCTTCATATGTTTTCTTGGATATTAGAGTATAAAGACTTCCTGAGTCTACGAGCACTTTTAGTGGCTTATTATCAATGGTAACCAAACAATATGATTTTTCTACTCTGTCAGCGCTTTCAGTTTTAATCCTTCGTTCCATTTGCTCTGATGCTTTTCCATTGTTCACACTCTTTGATAGAGTGCCACACTGTTCCTCTATGGTTAAGACTACATCTTGAATGTTTTCACACATATCGTCAACATCCTGGTTGACTTCCTGTACTTTCTTCCCTTGTAAGTTTGTTCTGCACAGCTTAGCTAGATGTCCACTCCTTCCACAATTCCTGCAAATCATTTTCCTGGTGGCATACCTTGAACTAGAAGCTATGTGTCCCGGTGCCCCATAATGAAAACACTTTATTTCTCTTGTTTAGTATCTTTTTACACCCTCACTAAAGGTGTCATAGTTTTGTTTGTGGACAGCATCCAAAAAATCTGTTCTGGGTTTTAGCTCTATTTTCTGCCAATGCTTATTTCCTGCTTCTTCGTGTACTCTCACCCTTAGTTTACTATCATTAAGTACCTCACTAACTACACTCTTTAGACTATGATCACCATCTTCCATCTCTTTTATCCATAATGCAGTATATTCCATACTCTTGGCAATTTGGATGGTCTCCTCTAAATTGTGTTCCTTCGTCAAAACCTTTTCCTTTACACTTTTACTGTTGGTGTACCTTACTATTTGGTCTCTAATAAGTGAGTCCGTTAACTGCTCAAAATGACAAGATATGGCTAATCTTCTTAAAGCAGCTACATAAGATGCAATATCCTCATCACTTCTCTGGGTTCTGGAGAAAAACTTGTGTCGTTCGAGAACCACATTAGTCTTAAGCGTAAATTGTAAATCTAACATTTGTATTGACGTCTTGTAAACATTGCACGGTTGCTCATCATCCATTCCCAACAATAATTCCGGAAGATCTTCATATAATCGCCTACCTTCGACTCCCAAATGGTGTAACAATATTGCCCGCCTCCTTACTGGTCCATACTTGTCCCCACCACTGGCTAAAATATATGTTAAAAATAGTTTTTCCATTACTTCCAAGGTACTGGAGGTTCACCAGGAGTAGGTAAGACTGGTGAAGGTGACGCCATACCTTGATCCTCCATGACCTGAAATGAAAGTTAAAGAGACAAGCTAAAAGAACAATCTAACTTAAAAATCGAATATAATGAACTAAAAAAATAATTTAAAAATAACGATCTTATACAAAAACACAGTAATTTCTGTCTATTCCTTTAAATGTTCCTGCTTACAGCCACTCCTCTAATTGGCAAACAGGAAGTTGACAGCCTTAATATCCAAATCAGTCACTGCTCTGTCAATCCTTGAGCAGGTTGCATGGAAGAAGAGGAGAAACAGTGTGAGGTAAGATTTCAATGTTTTAATAATGTGGCAAATGCTTCACTCCTATTTATTCTCTGCTCAAGCAGCTACAGAAAACAATGCTTCCGTCATCTTCGGGCCGTAGCTGTCTAGCACGGTTTATCTCCCCTCTGTGTGAAAGCGCTATGGCGGCTCGAGCTGAACAACGTGCCAGTGGAGATACAGCTAAGGCTTGTACTGCAGCTGTCTTTATTGTTGTACTGGGGCTAGGACTCGCGCTCCAGGCCTCTCACTCGAGACTGCTCGAAATAAACAGTGTGTCAGCAGAGCCACAATGAATGCTCGCGCTGCAGCTGACTTCGGCCAAGAGAGTTGCGCTCCAAGGCTCACACGACAATTAATTCTTATGTAATTTCCATGCCGTTACACCCTCATGAAAACAAAATCTAAATTACAGAATTTGTCCACACAACTACACATTGCACGTACCTTGCGTCTCCATGAAGTTTAAAACTGCTTGACTACCTCATAACACTGTATCATGTACGCAGGTGTCCCACATAATATCATCTATATTCCTTGACGAATCCAGAGGTGAAGATGCCTCAATGTCTGACTCCTGCACAGACAGTCATCACTCATCACCTCATAAAGAAGCCCCGCACACAGATTTCTTCTTCTTTAACTCCTTTATTGCATCGCGTCCCCAGCTTAGAAACAATCGTCTCTATTCAGTCCTTCATCTCCTCCAACTCCCCCCACGTTCCAACATGATGTCACCCTTACACAGCTGACATTCCACCCTTCAGAATTCTACAGATATGTTCCGTTTTCAAGGCCCTGGGCGGAATGTAATAAAATACAGCTGCTTTTTAGGCTACTTGGATATGACTTGTTTTTGTAAACTAGCCCAGAATCTCAACCGTGCAGGCGCCCCATAATAGGTAGGTACTTAAAACTGCAAGGGACACTGTGGTAATGTGTACTGAGAACACCAATAGAACAACCATGTGGTAATGTAAATTAAGAAATCTAAAAGAGTAACCAAGTGGTAATGTATGATACTTATAGTACTCATGTATAGATGGGCATATCTTACTGTTTTCCACTTGTGTGAACATATATAGATCATTGAGATGCATGTTTTCCTTTCAGATATGGTTGTTTCAGGTGTACCCAAAGAAAATGGCATAAAGCATATATCTGAAATCTCCAGAATGGCTTTGGATCTAATAGCTGTTTGTTACACCTTTAAGATACCCCACATTTCAGATGCTCAGCTGAGGATCCGTTCCGGCATTCATTCAGGTAAGTGCTTTTCAGTCGCTGCAGAGACATTTTCCTTTCATCAAGACATTTTAAAGCCTGTCTAATATTCAATTAGAACATCAACATGCAGAAACGCCATTGGCATCATTGGATGATGGCAGTGAACCAAGTAACACATGATGCTATTGTATGTCACAACATCGTAGCTGAAATATGGACCTGTAAAAATATTGTATCCATGATATCGACAGCCAACACGTTGTTAAGGTATGTATAAATAAATATAGATTTACTATTATTACAAATAAAGAAGTATGGATTTATTATTATTTCCTCCTCTCTACTTATGTTAAAGATATGTTAGAAGTCTATATTGTGAATACAGTATTCTTGCAGGTTGATGTTTCGACCACAATATAGTGATATAACACCAACAACACCTATGCTTTGAAATGGAAGTTGAGTCAACTTTATATTACCAGGCGACACTCTATTACTTTTGAGAATAGTCTCCCAGTCGAATAATTGAGTTACGAATAATTCATTGAAATATTACACCAAAGTCACAGAGGGATTCCCTGATTTCAATGAGTATATGTCTGCAGGATGAGGACACTTAATTAGAGGAATCCCTGTATCGCTTTACATGGGTTTTATTGTGTACATTTGAGACATTTTGTTCTGGTTAATATTAAAAAAACAAATTCTATCATCCTCTCATGCTCCCTATCTCCAGGTTCAATTTTTACTCTTTTGCTTAATTTCAGACCCTGATAAGGGGCAAGAGAGCCGATAGGGGCTACTGAACCTCAAACCTGGTGGTTCAGGTCATATGCAACTGGTATCCCAAGGCTAGTCCTATTACGGCTCTACAAACTGGGCCAAATACAACCCTTTCCATACCAGACTGTCAGGGTAACAAGGGTGAGCAGTCCCAGGCTTCTCGAGGAGGTAGTGTGAGGGCATGAGCTCAGAACTCAACAATCAGCCAACAGACACAATAAGTTCAATGTCCAGCCCAGTGTTTTTCTTTAAAAAAAAGTATTTTCTAATGTCAATCTCACAGCAGTACTCGATGCTGCAATACTCAATACTACACAATTGGATCCAGTATACAAGGTAGTGATCTTGGTCACAAGTCTCTTGTGGTGCTACACCCCTTATCTCCCACCCAGGTGACCCTAGATGAAACTGACCTGCACCAAATACTAGAAGTATGAATCAGTCTTAAGTGCAGATTTTAGTGCTCTCAAATTAAATTTAATATAAATTAAATGTGCAATCAGTTTACTTGGTTGCTTGAGTTCTTACATCTGGTTGTGTAGTGGGTAGGAATTCAGTCTCTTAGGCCTTCATGCTTCACTAGTGCAAATTTGACGGCTTGATCCTAGAGCATGGGGGGCCCACGGTTTTCGCATGAAGTCACTTCAAGGCCACTGAGGATGCTTGCACAGCCCCATCTGTCCATAATTGGCTGTTCAAAATAATAGGATGTCGATCGGCTAATCCTGTCTCCACGGCAGGACTGAGAACACAAACCAGCCCGGAAAAACTGCTGCTGCTTTTGTTACAGGGGGCCGATATTGCAGCAGTGCTGCAAAACTGCCCCCCAGTAACTTAAATGGCCCCCACCACTCCAAAACTGGCCCCCACCCTTCCGGCCCACCGGGAAAATGCCAGGTGCCTGCTACGGCCAGTCCGGGCCGGCCTGTCGCCATCATACAGGCTCTGGTTCTGCAGCTGCAGTCTCATCCTAGCTGGTGAGGTCATCAAGGCAGTTGCAGCTTCGGACTGGGCTGATGTGAACACCACAGTAGTTGTAACGCCTATCAGGCCAATCCAAATACCATGGCAGTGGCAGCCAAACTGGGATGATGTGAACACCACAGAAGTTAGAGCTCCAATTGGGCCAATGCAAACACAAAGGCAGTTACAGCCCCAAATAGGCTGTTAAAAATGTAGTGGCAGTTGCAGTCCTGACTGGGCCAATGCAAACACCAAGTCAGTTGCAGCCCACATGGGCTGATGTGCGGTAGCAAGTATATTTTTTGCGGTTCTTGGTAGGAAGCTGGGAAATCCTCTACAGCATGGGTCACTCATTACTTCACTCTCAAGCATTCATCCCTATTTTTGGGTGTTCTCAGACCAGGGGCATGTTGGTCTTCTCTTCCCAAACAGTCTCTCCTCTTGCTAGGTCCAGGCAGGCTTCTTACCTCTAAAAGCAGACAGGCAGACTTCTCTAGGCACTACACAGATCCTCAGTACCTTCAGAAGAAAGTGCTGACTTCAGGTGATGTCCCCTCACCCGTAGGAGGCCGGCTGTCAGGCAGACACCATCCATGGTCACACAGCAGTCTTTTTGTATTCTGCAGATCACTTGCTTCCTTAGTCATGAAGAAATTGGAATTAAAACAAAGTGGGATGGTTTGGGTCTCACTTTTATACACATTTTCTGGACCGGGGAACTGGATCCTGTTTCTCAAACTTCAGAACCAGCTTTTGATGGTACTCTTCCATGTGTAAGTCTCAGGCTGCTCTCTTTTGTGTAAAGTGGTGCTTCTCATAGCAGTTAACACCTGGACTTTCTCCAAACTGGAGCAACCACAAGATGAGCAAGTGACATGTGAGGTTTGTACACCTGGCTGTCATCAGCCTCCCTGAAGTAGTAATGAGGGGTAGATAAAGGGCAGGCCTGACCCAGAAATGAAATGTCCTCACCTTGAGCAACAAAAACTGTAGTGCTCATTAAGAACTAATCATGAGCCCCTTGCTAACAAAGTCTTCAAGACATTTCTAAAGGAAGTCCTGTGTCCATCCTCCTCACTTTAGTGTCTAGATCTCCTCCCTCCAGCCACAGGAATGCAAGCAATACATTTCCTCTTTCTGGGGAAGCAGTCCTCATCCTTCAATCTGTGCCTTGCTAAACCAGGGGTATCCAAAATGTATCAAACTGGCTTCAGTACTTAGACTAATACACATACGCTGTGCTACTACTGCACATGTGCCAAATGTACACTACACAAACACCCACTCAACTTGCAAACAGGAAGTCAGCACTAGGTATTGGGTATTTACATAAAGTAGAAAGACCTCCCACTTGACCTCTATTTCTTTGCTGCTAGCTCACGTCAAATTGATGGGTCATCCCCTGTTGCATAACATAACTCCAAACATGATCTATATTTCAAGTTTCATTTATTTTCTTTTTCATATGATTTAAAAACGAGAAACAACTGTTTTTCATTATAGTACATGCTTTAAGCAATACTCCTCAATTCCAAAGCATTATATACACATGATCAGTTTGCTTTTCTCATTGTCATATACATTATCGGTGTATTATTTATAAATCCAATGTACATTTAGCATGTCGTCCCACAGGACTAAAATTCACTCATCACAATACAACCCCATGCTCACATCTCATTCTCATACTCTTCAATCGTACCACTGACACATACTGCACACACTCATACTCATCCCAGTACAACACTGCATACACAGATGGAATCCCAAGGGGTGAAACATCAACCCTCAGTGGCTGTGCTGGTGACTGGGATGTCACACCATCCAGTCGACGTGCGTTTCAATGGAAAATAATGATGTTCTCCATCTTTATCAGGACCAATAATTCATATTTAAATACGAGTAGGAAATGGGGGATCTGTTGTTGTTAGTTCAGCAGAACTGCAAGACACTCCAGCCGGAGTGTTTGCACGCAAGGGTGACACTTATGAAGCCCGATGCCCGATGTCTGGTCTCCGGGAGAGACAGACCGCAGGAAAGTGATCCGAGCACGCAGAATGAAAACAAACAGCAGAATACATTGACGGAAGAAGTCATTACAGCCATAAACGACTCAGGTTAGACTGACCTGTCGTGACACAGTCCTTTTCAACACAAGATGTGATTAACACTGGAAGTTACTTGGACCAGTATGATTGGATGATATTGGCGACAGAGATTCAAAGCCATCTTTTATGAAACTCTAAGCTCTACCGTAGCATTGAAACACTCTTGTAGAGGCCTTTCTCGGTGGAACGGAGGCTCATTCAGGACTCTTGAGACTAATACCAGACATCGGGCATCGGGCTTCATAAGTGTCACCCTCGCGTGCAAACACTCGGGCTGGAGTGTTGTCTTGCAGTTCTGCTGAACTAGCAACAACAGATCCCCCATTTCCTACTCGTATTTAAATGTGAATTATTGGTCCTGATGAAGATGGAGAACATCATTATTTTCCATTGAGACACACGTCGACCGGATGGTGTGACATCCAAGTCACCAGCACAGCCACTGAGGGTTGATGTTTCACCCCTTGGGATTCCATCTGTATATGCAGTGTTGTACTGGGATGAGTATGAGTGTGTGCAGTATGTGTCAGTGGTACGATTGAAGAGTATGAGAATGAGATGTGAGCATGGGGTTGTATTGTGATGAGAGTGAATTTTAGTCCTGTGGGACGACATGCTAAATGTACATTGGATTTATAAATAATACACCGATAATGTATATGACAATGAGAAAAGCAAACTGACCGTGTGTATATAATGCTTTGGAATTGAGGAGTATTGCTTAAAGCATGTACTATAATGAAAAACAGTTGTTTCTCGTTTTTAAATCATATGAAAAAGAAAATAAATGAAATTTGAAATATAGATCATGTTTGGAGTTATGTTATGCAACAGGGGATGACCCATCAATTTGATGTGAGCTAGCAGCAAAGAAATAGAGGTCAAGTGGGAGGTCTTTCTACTTTAGTATTTGTCCTTTCTTCCCCTTACTCCCAGACCTACAAAAATATTTCGTTAGGGGGTTGCCTCTCTTATCCACATTGGGTATTTATATATCATCGGAAATTTACATGAAAGGGCTAGTAGGCCACTCTTGCACTGACTAAGATAAAAATGTCTAGTTACACTATCAACCCCAAAGCATGGTGTGCTGCTACCAATGCTTTATGTTTTAGCCCAGGATAGGGACAGTAGTCCTCTCTCCACTATGAGGGCACGTTTGGTGCACCCCTACAGCTCATAGAACAGGTCCTGGATCTCGCATTGTCAGGGACATGCCTAGGTCTCTGTGTATATGCTTGATTAGCATGATGCCAGGGCCAAAATAAAAGTCAGGATACCAGATACACAGAAAGTTGGGCACTCAGGGCAGGGAGAACATGCCGGTATTCCATGCAGAGGACCTTGCTGCTCCAACACTGAACCTCCATCCTATCTCCTCATGGTCACAAGTTAATTATTTTGCTGTTTTCCGACTTCAAATCTCTGTTATCTTTTCTTTAAAAAACATTAAACTAACCTGTGTTAGTTGAGCGATGATATTTCAAAACTCCAATACAGTTATTTTTGTTCATGTTCACGATCATCACTGTCTGTATAAAGGATATTTCAAATCAAGACCTCAAAAACGAACTCCGCCGTCTTCCTCCTTCCTCCATATGGTTTGGAACTCCCAAGGTACTGTAAGATCCACATAACCTATGATATGAGGTTCTAAATCTCTTCTTTCAGTATTAATAGTAGTACATGTCAAAAGCACAGTACAGCACTGACAATTTTTAGCACAATATTGCTACTCATAATGGTCAGCCCTTGCATTGCTCGGACATCAACAGGTATCTTGAGTCGATGGGCACTAGATATGTTTTTCAAAGGCGCTATTGTGGAGGTCTATATGTCATGGTATATTAAGTATTGGAAATTGAGGGCACAAATCCCACTTAGCACTAGAAGTTATACCACAGTGGCACAACAGATCTGTAGGTGATTATCCTTCTTGCAGATGTTAACTAGAACTGAATTCAAATATTGTGCTGCCTGCACTAATAAGGCTTCCACATCACAACAACTTTGAAGACTAGATGCAAAAGCAAAATGTTGATTATCGCCCATTGCTGAGTACCAGAGCAACATTTCTTTAAATTTAAGAAGCTTTATTTAAATATAACAAGTCAATAACATACATTAAAGGCCTAGAGAATAACAATAATAGAATAACATGTAATTAAAATAGAGTAGGCAGTAAAACAGAGAAGAAAGCTATTTATATTTTGGGAAATTAAAGGAAAGGAAAGGAGGAGGGAAAAGACGAGGTATAAAATATCTATATAATCCAAAAACATTAAAACATACTACAAACCTATGCTCATAAAAACTATAAAATATAAAGAGCAAGTAATTGTTGAAATACATATATTACCAAATAGTAAAAGAGTGGGAAAGATAACACAAAGAGGTAGGGATTCAAGGGGGTTGGAAGTTTTCAAGAACGATGATGAGAAACATTATTGACTGCTACTATATTCAAATAATTAGTTAATGGCATCCAAAAACATCTCTATTTACATGTAAATTGCATTGGGAGGCAAAAGCCACATCTAATCTATGATATTGACATACAGTATTCCACCATGACTTAGTTGAAAGTTTAGTCAAACATTTCCAATTCATTGTAATTTGTTGAAATGCTAGAGCCAACATAAGGTCAAACAACCCTTTTTCATAGGAAGGTAAAGGAATGGATTCTGAGAGACTCCCCATAAAAAGAAGAACATTGGATAGTGGAGTGTGGAACTGGAAAATCTTTGATAAACGAACCCAGATTTGGGACCAAAAAGAAAGAACAGAAGGACATGAAAAGAGAAGATGGGAGAGATCTGCTGACGGAAAATCACAGGACCAGCATTTCATGTTGTGTGTGTGTGTGAAAGTAGCTATGGAAACAGGAGTAAAATATAATCTGTGATATAGAAAAAACATAGATTGAGTAGTGGAAGCGGATCTTGAAATCCTCAGCGAACGAGCCCAGATCCTATTCCATATATCAGTACTCCATTGGAAACCTAAGTCCGATTCCCAAGCAAGCTCCAATTTAGTCTTATCTCGTTCTGGGTTTGTGGTGTAAAAGAATTTATAGATCAAGGAAGCTTTTGGACTTAATGCTAAGATTTTAAGAAGTGAATCTTGAGTAATGGGAACATCGTCAGAGGGGAGAGAATAAAAGATGTTTAAAAGTAATTCCATAAGTATAGAAAATGTATGTAAAAAAGATCGGGGGCAATTAAATGTAGCTTGAAAGTCAGGGAAAGAACAAGGAGAAGTACCATCAAACAAGTCATTAACCCAAGAAATTCCCTTGGCTTTCCATGAGGCCCAGTATATAGATCTATTATTGATAGTTATAAGACAATTATGCCACAGAGGAGAATGGAGAAAAGTATTTCTGGAAATTGATTTTGGTTGAAAATGAGACTTTAATAGGGAGCAGGTGTGTTTAAATAGTGGAGATGATATGAGGGTATTCTTGGCAGTAAAGGAAAGGACCTCCTTGGTCGAGAAAGGAGCAAACATACAACGCTCAACAGTGACCCAAAGAGGAGTAAAAGGAGAAGATTCCGTAAGAAGCCAATGAGAAGCTTGTTTATGGCTGAAAGCTTTATGATATAATCGAAAATCCGGAAAGTTCACTCCACCTACAAGTCTCGGCTTTCTGAGATGAGATAAAGAGATTCTAGACTTTTTGTTCTTCCATAGAAATTGAGAGAGGAGAGAGTCTATTTTCTTAAAGAAAATGTCAGGGATATGAATAGGAATCATTGAAAAATAATATAATAATATTGGAGTAATCATCATCTTAATGGAGTCAAGACGACCCCACCAAGAGAGGAAAAGAGGATTCCAGGATGAGAAGAGTTTAGATATGCGATCTAGTGCAACATTCATATTCAATTTAACCGAGTCAGTAACAGAGTTGGAAAACCAGATCCCAAGATATTTGATTTTGGAGCTATTCCAATGAAAACCGGTAGATTCGAATTGTTGTTTGAGGCAAAATTTTGTAATTGGCAAAACTTCTGTTCTATCGGAATTGATTTTATAGCCTGAAACTGCTGAGAAATCGGAGATTTCTTGTAATAACGAAGGAATAGAAGAATCTGGATTGGAAATAAAAAGCAAAATATCATCAGCGTATGCAGATAATTTCAGATGATGATCTCCATATGGAAACCCAGAGATAGAGGGATTCTGACGTATACGAGAAAGAAAAGGTTCAAGAGAGAGAATAAACAAAAGGGGGGATAATGGGCAACGTTGCCTAACTCCTCTATGAAGTGAGAAATACTGCGACACTTGACCATTAACAACAGTAGAAGCAGAAGGAGTAGAATAAAGGAGTGAGATAAGAGAAATAAATTTGGGACCGAAACCATGCCATGTAAGAGATTTAAACAAAAAGGACCAATCCACCCTATCAAAAGCTTTTCCGCGTCAATGGAAATTGCCATAGCGGGAAAGATAAGGAGGGGCTTTATTGAGAATATTGAAAAAAAGACGAGAATTATCGGAAGTTAGCCTACCTTTAACAAATCCACATTGTTCAGGGCCTATTAAATGAGGGAGGAAGGATTCAAGGCGTAATGCTAAGAGTTTAGCGAAAATTTTATAATCTACATTTATCAAGGAAATGGGACGGTAATTTTTGCAGAATTTGGGATCTTTGCCTTCTTTGTGAATAAGACAGATGGATGCTTCTAGAAAGGTACCACTTGCTGCACCAGTAGAAGAAAAATGTTGGAAGAGGTTGAGAAGTTTTGGTAATAATAAATTGGAAAAATGAAGGTAAAATTCTACAGAGAAACCATCAGGGCCAGGGGATTTATTCTTCTTTAAAGAATTTAAGGAGGATGAGATTTCCTGTAATGAAAGATCTATGTCAAGAGAAGTGAAGTCAAGGTCAGAAGAAGGAGGAGAAGGAATATTACTGAGATAATCATTGATAAGTGTATCAGTTGGGGGCGATTCAGGCGTGTACAGGGCATCGTAGAATTTAGTAAATTCAGCTGAGATATCTTTGTCTTTAAAAAGATGTTTACCATCAGTAGATTGAATAGATTCAATGAAAGTTTTCTCTTTTCTGGATTTTAAATAGTTAGCAAGGAGTGAACCAACTTTATTACGACCACCATAATACCTGGCACTACTTCGAAGCATGGTAAAGGAGGCTCTGTCAGTAGAAATTGTATTAAATTCCATCTTAGCACGAATAAGTTGTTGCAGAGTAGAATCTGATGAGGAAGTATAAAACCGATGTTCCAGGCGCTTAATAGAGGATAATAAAGCTTTATGCTTATTAGAAGATTGCTTCTTTTTCCTAGAAACGAAATCAATTATAAAGCCTTGAGCAGCTGCCTTAAAACTATCCCACACCAAAACAGGAAATATAGAAGTATCCTCATTAATAGAAAAAAATTCTTCAGCAAAGGAGGTGAAGGAAGAAGAAAAACTGGATCTTGTAAGAGATAGTTATTAAATCTCCACCTAGATGATTTAGAGTGGGGAGGGAGTAAATCGAAATCAGCGACCACCGGAGCATGATCTGAAATCAAAATGGGCTCAATCGAGGAGGAAACAAGGTTTTGGGCTAAGGATTTAGAAAGAAATATGTAATCAATCCGGGATAAGGAACCATGTGGAGGGGAAAAAAGGAAAATTCCGATTGATCTGGATTACATAACCTCCAGGCATCAACCAGTTGGGTCTGTATGATAGTATTAAGAAATTGTTTGTGGGTTTTATGTGGGATAAAACGTACCTGAGATTTGCGATCAATAAAAGGGTCAGCAACTTGATTACAATCACCTCCAAGTATAAAAAATTCGTCCTTATTTTGAAAAAATGTGTCTGTAATAGTAGGCCAAAAGGAGGAATCAGGTTGAGTTGGGCCATCGAGGTTAAGCACAGTGAGAGGGATGTTGTTAATTAATAATTTGACCAGAATCCACCTTCCATCAGAGTCAATATCTTGTGTAACAACAGTGCATTTCAGTTTTTTGTGGCATAAAATTACAACTCCATTCTTTTTGGTGTTGGTAGGGGATGTTAATACTGAACCAACCCAATTACGTTTAAGTTTAAGAGCTTCAGCCTCAGATAAGTGAGTTTCCTGTAACAAAACTAAATCAGGATTATATGAGGCTAGGTGTGAAAGAATTCTCTGCCTCTTTATAGGATTATTAAAACCTTTTACATTCCATGTAACAACTCTAAATGTAACAGATTAACATTATAGGAATAACAGTATATTATTGAGAGAAAATGCAAATGAGCATGAAATATAAAATGAGCAAATAAAAAATTGGAAGAGAAAAGTGACAGTAATAAGTTGAAATGATAAGAATTAGAGAAATAGAATAAGAGAGATGGAAAATTAAGGAGAATTAAGACAGAACAGTAAGAAAGAGAACGCTCAGATAACCATTGAAAAGATATAGAGAACCAAATATGCAGTAATAAAGTCAAAAGATAAAGAATAAAGGGAGAAAAAGGAGGGGATAAAGCGTTACATATGATGACAGAACACATATGGAAATCCAAGGAATAAAAGAATAAGAAAAACATATGAAAGGGAACAGGATGCAATAGAGAAAAAAGTGTAATGACAGAAAAAGGAGTGGAGGAGATACCAAAGGGAAAGAAGACAAAAGGGAAAGGAGAAAGATTACAAAAAGGAGAAGACAGTACATGTCAAAAATAACGACTGTGATACGTACCTTACAGGGAACGAAAGGGAGGGTGAGAGGCGGCAACGGACAACAAGACCAGCACAGCCAACAACGGGCAAACACACCACATCAGGAGTTCAAGGAACAAAAAACAGTAACAGATATATGGTTAGGAACACAGTATTTGTCAAAAAGGGACCTGCAGGAAAATTGAACATATGCAGATGAATACAAGAAAGAACGATTGTAAAGAATACCTTACATTATAACACTATTATGCGATAGAAATGCCACAGAGAAAAAATACCACAGAGAAAAAATAGAGTCAAGATACAGGAGGGGGACCAGCAACCTCCATTGAAGCCGTTGAATGAGACTGGATAAATCTTCTAAGATCCGCCGGGTCTTCAAAAGAAGAAGTCTTATTCAAGAAGGTGACTTTGAACAAACACGGGTGAAACAAACCATATCATGCACCCAAGGAGCGAAGAGCCGGACGGAGATCAAGAAATTCTTTGCGTCTCTTAGCGGTGGCTGACGAGACATCCTGGGAGATAAAAACTTTGGTACCAAGCCATGTCAGCTGTTTTTTGGCTCTAGCTGCATTAAGAACTTGCAATAGGTCAGTAAATTGTAGAAACAGGATGATCACTCCTCGAGGTTTAGAAGGAGCAGCCGCTGAGGATAAACGAGGGCCAAGCCTGTGAGCACGTTGTATATTTAATTTGGTTGAAGGGGAAGCTCCAAAAATGTTGGCAGAAAAGAGGTAAAGTATGCAACAGGATCGTCCCCTTCAAGGCCTTCTGGAAGACCATAAATGCGCAAATTATTGCAACGATTCCGGTTTTCAATGTCCTCAGACGATTTTCTTAGCTGTAAGACCTCCTTCTCCAGAGAGTCAATTCTGGAAGATGAAACCTGTACTACGTCGAGTTGCTGTTCCACCAAGATGAGACGAGAATCTAAAGAGGACCATTTGCTTTCCAAGACCTGGATACAGGAGTTTGTTTCCTCTATGAAGGGTCTGAGAGCGCGAATTTCCTCCAGAACAGTATCTAGGGAAACCGGAGAGACCGCTTTAGGAGGAGAGGGAGGGTCCTGTTTGAGCCTCTTGACGGTGGTTGACTGCAAGTGAGATTTGGTTGCCATGGTCAACAACGATGTGTGGGCGCGAGAATCTTCTGGCGCCAAAACTTGAGAAGGTTGTGAGGCGGAAGGAGGCTCTGAAGATATGGTGAGGCGAGTAGCTGCTTTGACTGAGATCTGCTTCTTAGCGGAGTGAAGTAGAGATTTGCTTCTACCCATCAAAGATAGAATAGAGATCTCAAGGAAAAGGCTGTGGACAGGAGCGCCTTAAAGAGGAAAGAGCCAGATGAAAATTACCTCATTCAGACGACAGCCGGCAACAAACAGACCCTCCAAGGTGAATAAAAATTTTAAAACTCCAGTAAGTTGAAAAAACTGCCTTAAATAAAGAAAACCTCAAGAAAATAGTGCAGCAGAATGACAAAAAGGAGCTTCATGAAGAGAAAATCTGGAGAGTAAAAAACAAAATGGCGGCAGCAGCCCGGTTAAACAATCACCTGCATATATCTAATGTTCCATGAGCCCAAAAGTGTTGAAAACACGTAGGTTTTATAGTTCAGGCATTCCGATTTATGGAAATGGCTCCATGATGCAGTTTTAGACGCTGGAACCGCCGAAAATCGATCGCGACTCCTGACGCGATGCGGAGCTCCGCTATCCGGCGGCCATCTTGGGTCGCGAGCGCGCGACCTCTCCCAGAGCAACATTTCTAAGAGACAAAACAGCTACTTATGAAATTGAAAGCTCTATAGACCATATAGACAGTGTAAACAGATTAAAATGTCACCCTATTTGTGATTGGTAATCAGTTTGAGATAATGGGAGCAGGAGAAACGCTTTCTCAAAATTAGTTTTCTTGAAATGTTGAGCAACTGCATTTTGAGAGTTTTGCTGTCTATGTTGTGATGTCAGTTAATCAGAGCAGCCATATTTCACTGGTGTTAGACAATTGCTCAGGGACATGCTACATGATGTATCTGTGTTAAGAGATGCTGCATGCAGGTTATAATTCACTGGATTATTACTGACAAGAAGACGTTAGTTTAGCAAAAAGCTTGGTCCAAATAAAATACTATTTGTGTGATGGCTTCATGAGTGAAAAATATAAACTGTGATTCATTTAGGCCAGGGGAGTACAATAAAATGGTGGAGGTGAAGGGATGCTGATCTACATACTTCTCTGGTAATAGAAGGTTGTTGCAATTTGAAATGATGGTGGAGTCAATTGACCTATTGACTTTGCCTCTGCTTGTTTTATTGTGCTGTAGGTGCCCACCTAGTATTCCTTAATCCGCTAGTTTCTATCTCCTCTCTTGTTTTTGTAGCAGGAAAACAGATAGTAATTGTAAAAGCAAGTGCAAAATCACCACCAAAATGTATATGAATGTCTTTTGTTTTTTTAAACTGCCTTTGAACTTTTCCTAGTGCTTACCACTTTATGGGTGAGTGGATTACTTAACATGTCTGTTTTTGGTGAATTCACTGATTACCCTTTCAGTTGGGTACATGTAAAAGTGATTGTCTTTCAGACACATATTTTGTAACATTACCGCCCTAAACTATCACAACACATATAAGCTGAAGAAAATAGCATATCCCAGACTTTCCATGTAAGGTGTCATCGGGTTTGTGGAACCCACACAGCAGAGGATTCCCCTAGTTTTCTAACACAAGGTGCGGTTGTTTCCCTGTCCAGGTCCTGTGGTCGCTGGAGTTGTGGGAACGAAGATGCCGCGGTACTGTTTATTCGGAGACACAGTTAACACAGCCTCCAGAATGGAATCGACAAGTGAAGGTACATGTGGGAGATGGTACAAGTTACAGCATGCCTAGTCCTTGGCTTATCTTGGGAAAGGAATACATTCTACAGTCTCTGGCAAGCTTGTGCCTGTATTTCCCATTGCACAGCCTTACAACACTGTCCAGTGGAGACCTTGGACTCAAATCTGTATCTGCGTCAGAGGTTTAATTTTAATTATCTTGAGGCAACACTGAGTACAGGTTTATTCATTCCCTGCTGCATTTTTGAGAAAGTGTTGCATGGAAGATATCAGGAGATCTGGAATAATGATACAGTTATCGTCAGGGATTGAAATAGTGCCCTCCCTACACCTGATTTTGTCCTCCTTTCCAGTTTGCATGACTGGCCATTGATCCCAAAGAAACTGCAAGGGCCATATTAGACAGAGTACCCCGGGGGCGCAACGGGCGTTTGCGCCTGCTTTGTGTGCCCCCGGGCACTTTGGCATTACAGAAGGGCCCGCAGACGCTTGTGCGCCCCCGTCTGTACTACAGATAGCCCTGGCGCACATGTAGCGCTGGCACTATTGAGAGAGGTCTTTTCCTCATTTGCATTGGGGCATGGCCCCATGCAAGTGAGGGAATCGCTTTGCCTCTGTGCACACGCTGTATTACCAACGGGCCCTGGTGTATTGTGTTGCAGTATAATTTTCCCTCCCAAGCACACCTTTTCTATCACTCTTCTTTCCACTCACGAAAATGTTTTAATCAATAAAGGACAGTAGCTGTGTTAGAAGAGCCTCATACTTTGACATAGCCAATCAATATACCTTCACAGACCTCTCAAAAAAGGTTGGCTTCAACTCATGCTAAAGGTAAACTTGTGGGGAAATAAACTCAGCTTCATCATTAAATGGAGGAAGGTCAAAGAAGAGACGAAGAAGAGGGAAGCTCAGTATGCTTTGTCGTTGGTGGCAGTGAAGATTGATGCTACCGACTTTGTGACTTCGAGCACTATTGCCATGTCCAAGAGCTTTGCCAGCCAGAGTTCACATCAGTAGAAAAGGTTCTTGTTTAAGTGTGGCCTACACATGAAGGGCCTCATTACGATGGCGGTTGGACAAGTGTCTTACCGCAATTGTAGAGGGATGGAGTCAGTGGCTCCACCCGCCATATTATGATGGTAATGCCATGTAGGCGGTTGGAAACATTCCATTCACTATTGCAGTTTATGCTGTGGCCCGGAAAAGGGCCGCAGCACAAGCCGCAATAGTGGAAGGCATTTTTCGACTGCCTACATGGCGGTCACTTCATAATATGGCATGTGGTGCCTGCTGGCACACAGTGCATTGATGTTTTGGGGGCACCACATGTGCCCCCCTGGCCACATAGAGGAGGCCCACAGGGGACAGGAGCCCTGTTAGAGGCCCGGAAAGTCCTTTTCCAACAGCCTTCCCATGGCGGTGGGACTGCCATGAAAAGACTGTCAGAAATGGACATCGTAATCCCTACAGCGGTGCATGCACAGGCACCACCTTCATTGTAGGGATTACTGTCCGACCACTTCCCCGATGGGCTCCTTGAGCCTGTCGGATGCAGCGGTCTTTCCCCCTGCCCACTGCCCTCTGAAAGCCGGTATCTTAATCTGGTGGTTGGACTGTTTCTTTGGATGTCGGGCGGAAAGTCTGCCCTCGTCGGTGGCAGTTCACCCAACATCCTAATGAGGCTCGAAGTGTTTGCTATTGTGAGTGAGGACCAGAGACGTGCTCTGATCGAGTAGTAATAAGCTTGGCATCGCACCTTAAGCATGATAGTGTTTGGAGGATGTGAGATGAGGGAGAATAGGTTGCTACTTCAGCTAAGCATGCAAGAGCCACAGGAGGGTGTATTAGTTAGAGAACAGATGGGTATCCTCCTTGAGAACTGTGGTTCTGTTTGAAGAGTTGATAATAAATGATCGCTAAGTTGGTCATCAAGCAGAGTAGGAGGATGGTAAACAGCCAAATGCTAGTTCAGGTGCTTGGAGGAGATCGCCATCTTTCAATAATTGTCCATAAAAAGAGGTGGCTCTTTTACAAATGGGTTCAGGCTGTGAGCAAAAAGATTAGCATATTGTACCAAGAAAATTGGCCCTCTGATGTGAGCATTAATGGAACAGGGGACCTCAATCCTTAGACAAGTCATGAGCAGAAACTTCATCTGAGGTGGTGGAAATGCAGTTACAATTGGAGGGAATTAGCTACAATTCAGTTGAGGACATGTGTGTAATGCAGAGGACCTTTAAGAGAAATGCCAATATCAGTCTGACATTCAGGATGACTCAGAGACTTCTCACAGATTCCAATGGTACAGGTGAACGGCCCAACTTGATGGACCAATGAGAAACTGGATCAAGATGAGGTACTGTGCCAAAATTCAAGATTTGCCAGTGTTTAACCTTAGATGCTTATCAATCATTAATTTAATAATTGAAAGAAGGCAAGAGTCGTAGGTGGAAAACTGACGTGTGAGGATGAACTCAGTGTTATTAGCATAGTTGGTGAAGTCAAAACGTCTGTTTCAAGAATGGAATGGGCTCTAACATAGATTATATAGCCTGAGAGTAAAATTTGAGTTCCGAGGAATATCAAAAGTAACTGGTCTTTGAAGAGAGATCACGTGAGCATGGAAGGTCCTAGAACTGAGAACATTCATGTGAAGACTTTGTCCTGGATTCAAATTTCAGAAAAGCAATGGATGAGGGTGGGATGGTGTACCATGTGCATTGAAGATCCAAAAAGATGCAAGTGACAGCTCCATTACCATTTCTTAAAGATTTCAGGTCATCTCAGTTAGTAATCAGAAGATTCATTACCATGGTAAGGTCGGAAATCAACGTGGGATATAGCCAGATTAAATGCACTCAGATAACTCTTGAAATGTTGACCTTTTTGAATAAATTTGTAACTTTCTAGGTTATTTATTTCAGGACCGGGTTTCTTTAGTAGAGAGTTGATTTAAGAGACCTCCATGATTCGGGGAGAAGTTTCAAAGGAGTCACTAAAATCTGCTTTTATGCATAAACAAGCTGCGGTAGTGCATAGAATGTCCTTAAATTGGGCAGAAGAACAAGTGTCATATGCAAATGAAAATGTTCAATAAATGGCAGTAGGTTATCAAAATCTGCCCTGAGGAAAGAAGTGAAGAGAGTGAAACTTATTCCTCAAACTTTTTGTCAAAGAATAGGAAAAGTTGATCTTTAATATTCACAGTGGACATTTTTACAGTTTCCAATGTAGTCATGTCTGCAGCAGCCTTCTCAATGTATCCATGATGTCTGGCTCATAGATGATTTTCACTGGTGACATCCACCAAGAAAGACACTTGACTCAGAAACACTGAGATTATCTGAGCTAGTTCCTTGGGTGGGCAGGTCACTGTGGTGAGAATCTTGTGTTGTTTTCCTTCTTAGATTCCTGTAAGTCTTGAGGTTTTGCAAATAATTTTGTTTGTCTGTGTGGGCAAACTTGTTCCTTCATTTGCACTCCAGAGTTCGATTTGCTGTCTTCAGTGCTGCAAGATATAATGAGTTGTTTTGAATATGGACAACTCATCCATGGTGTTCCCACATTTAATGATCTTTTGCTAAATTGTTATTTTTTTTATTTAATTGGATAAATAGATTATTAACTATGCAAATTGTTTAATTGTTTGAATTAATTGATTTACTTTATTTTAATGTGTTATCTGTTTTTTTAATAAATACCTTGCATTTGAAGGTGTTTTATTTGTTGTTATTTATTTAGTTTTTTTAGTATTAATCAATTTCTTTCACAGGTTGTTGGGATTCAAGCCGAAAAGTTTCAAAAGAGTTTTTACTACATTTTTAGCTTTTTAATTGGTAAATCATGTTTTCATTGATTAATTAGTTTTTAAAAAGTAATTGTTTACAATTATTTGTTTAAGTAAATTTTATGAGTTTATGGTGGTATGGTGAGGCAATTTTTGTTTATAAAATGTGTTTTTTATTGTTTTATGTATTTTCAATTGATATGGTCAATTAGATTCATTTTTATGTTGTCATTTTTAGAGGTATTTGATATTAATTGTTACATATTTTCCAACACTATTCCACCTGTTGCTTAGGTTGGAGTGGACATGTTAAATCTCACTCTCAAAAGTACAACACTTTCCCTATTGTTGCTTAGCGTGGAGTGGGAAGAGTAAACCTGACTATTACACCAGGGGAGAGAAGGAGGTTATCATACCATACGTCCTCCAAACTAGACATCGAACACATAACAAATACGGTAGTAGCATCCACACCTACACTCGTTTGGAATGTATAGTGAGGTTAACTGGGCCTGTACATGTTTATGTTTAAAGTTGACATCTTTTTAGATGATGAATTTTAGCACATTATGCTTGTGTGCTTGAATGCTATAGTGTACATAGAAAGTGTTTCCTTACAGATACATTTCTTCGTTAACGCATTATCATACCATCTTACATTTTGTCCAAGGATCAAGTATACTGCACAAACTGCCCTTGCATGTTGTTGTCTGTTCAGAGACATCTCTGAATTGGTAGAATACAAAATGACAGGAGGATCTGAACTCAGGCACAGTGCGAATGTGCCCAGTTTTCAAAATCCACTTCAGCAAAATAGGGAAGCCCTATTTGTGTCTGTAGGTTGTTCAAATGATCACCCCACAATAGTTTACCTGCTCTGAATTCCGTTAATTGAAATGGCTAATCCAGTACCGGTGGTTACGCCACTTAATTGCGAACATGCGTTAGCAAAAATGTTACAACAACAAGGGCTTCCTCTTGCTGGAGGGGATGTTACCTTCGTGGTAAAGTCCCACGAAGCATATAAAACAGAGGTATTCTATTCATGAGCAACATTTCTGGCAGCAGATGCCAACACGGGAAATGTTTGCACATACAATGAAGCAGCCATACCAAACAACTACAAAGCTCATGAAGATTTAGAAATTGCATTAACATTTCAGGAACACACAAATTAATTCCAAGGCACTCTATCATCTGCATTAAAAAATGTATGACTGGAACCCCTCAGCAATGAAGGGGCAACATGGCCAGTCGTAGTGTTATATGGGGTTATATGGCCCTAAGACACATTGTCGACATTGCTAAGTTAGCATGAGTTTTGCTTGCCCTATGCTGCTGCTTTTGCGCACGCTTCTGCTAAGCGTTTGTTTTCGCGACACTTTGCCTCTGCCCTGTACATGATTACAGATCGTTTTTCACGTTCTCAGCCTTCCCTTCACTTCTGTCTGAACATAATGTGCAAGGTCAGTCAATAATGTCTCTTGTTATTCTGTTCTGGTCAGTCCCTATTACCTAGACAAAACATGTAACCAACAGCTGCAATGCGGAAGAATCGTGCTTTGATATAACGTTGTTGCATGTTTTTGAAACACACTCGAAGAAAGCCGTTCCATGGAGCTGAAAGCTGCTGTTCCTATGATGTAAACCCTTGGGTTTAGGCTTTCAGGTAGGGATCTGCTAATAACGCCTAGAGATCTTCTGTTATATAAAATAACTTCTTACTGCCTTGGGGAGGGTGATTAGGCCCAGTTATTTAGCCTTTTCACAGTCTTCATAAAATGACGACTCCTTTTATATTCTATGGTATTGTAACAATGCTAATGATTCTTGCTTTATGCATTTTGCTGCTAGTTGTGGTTCGCATACTGTATCATGGATCACTATAGTCAAAATAAACATTTTGAACTTATTTAGTGACTCTGATTATTTTTATTGTGGACAAGTACGTGAGAGCTGAAAGAGTGTCTTGTTCCCGCGACTCTGAGGTGAGTCGGGAGTGCTCGTATTCTGGGTTGTCTAAACATTCGTAGCTTCTTGATATTTGTAGGAGACCGAATGAGACACTATTGCTAGTCGGTTGGGATTTTGGGTACTAAGGTGATAGGAGGTACGGGAGACATCCATTACCACGCGGGCATTGCATCGCAATGCCTTTACATCGCGGGTATTACAACGCAAGTCGTTACAACGACTTGCGCTGGATGGCGCTCTAACCTAAGGGATAGTATGATTTACTATTCCAACACCATCCCTACTGTACGTAGACTGGTGTTGGAATAGTAAGTCATACTATTCCTAAGTCCAGCGCCCTCCAGCGCAAGTCGTTGTAACGACTTGCGTTGTAAAAACTGCGATGTAACGTACCGCGATCATTTTGATCGCGTTGTAACATCACATATTCAGGAGGTACACCCCTATTTACTGAGGTCCTGTTTTCTTGTGCATAGTTCTGTGTATGAGCAGAATCCCCGCAACATGGCGCCGCCAACGCTTGGTCTGGTTCTTATCTGCGAGACGCTTGAGTAGTGCTAGTGCTGGTCCACAATACCCTCACTTCTGTTTCCGGAGACAGCTGTGAAGGAGTAACCTCCTAAATTGACGTTTTTATAGGTTTATTCAAGCTTGAAGTTTTAAAAGGTATTTCTTTTCTTCTGACCCGAGTTTGCGCTGCCACTCTTTAAGTTGTTCTGCTTTCTTCTCTGTAATGGCTGTGGTTGATATTCTGGCTCATAGCAGAGCCGTGCTGTGGGCACACTTAACTCATTATGTGGTTCCTGATGCTGGGGCCGCACTTATTTTTGTGGTGGAAGCCGATCCGGCTCACCAGTTTGAAGTTTTTTACTCTTGGGTCACATTTCCGGTGGCGGATGGCACTGATGATTTGTTTCACACGTATGCTGCCACCGCCGTTCCTCAGCAGTATCAGCCTTATAGAGCGCTTGAGATTCCGCTTACAGCTTGGCAACACCGTATTTGGTTTAATGGCGCCCTTCCTCACCCATTAACGGTGGTCCGTTTAGGCCCTTTATCTATCGATGGGGCCACATGGCCCGTTTTGGCTGGGTTTACCCCACACCCTCGTGCTCTTACAACTGCGACTCTGGCAGAGCTCCGCGTCTTACATACATCGTTGGTACGCATCTATAGAGCTGTAATACAGTACGTAACACGCACCGTCCAAAAATTTCCTTATTTGGACAGATAGAAGCTGTCTTTCCTAATACCACTCCTGTGGATAAGCACAGGATCTTAACTATTGGTTTACCCAAAGACTTAATTCCCGAATTGGCTGATTGTAACACCTGGGGCAGGGTGTTTGCAGCGGTATATTCTATGTGTTTCGGCACCCCCTCCATGACCGTACTCCCCTCTGTGATTAAGCGCGTTCAAGATGAACACGGTGCAGAAGCGGCTGTTGAGCTGGGGATGAGACTGGTGGGAGTGTTCGACATGGTTGCTGATATGATCCTTGCGATGTAACGTACCGCGATCATTTTGATCGCGTTGTAACGTCACATATTCAGGAGGTACACCCCTATTTACTGAGGTCCTGTTTTCTTGTGCATAGTTCTGTGTATGAGCAGAATCCCCGCAACATGGCGCCGCCAATGCTTGGTCTGGTTCTTATCTGCGAGACGCTTGAGTAGTGCTAGTGCTGGTCCACAATACCCTCACTTCTGTTTCCGGAGACAGCTGTGACGGAGTAACCTCCTATATTGACGTTTTTATAGGTTAAGACTTAATTCCCGAATTGGCTGATTGTAACACCTGGGGCAGGGTGTTTGCAGCGGTATATTCTATGTGTTTCGGCACCCCCTCCATGACCGTACTCCCCTCTGTGATTAAGCGCGTTCAAGATGAACACGGTGCAGAAGCGGCTGTTGAGCTGGGGATGAGACTGGTGGGAGTGTTCGACATGGTTGCTGATATGATCCTTGCGAATGTCAAGGGCGATGCCGTTAGCTTTCAAATAGCAAACCGCTTAGAGGCGGTCGCAGAGCCCGACAGGCCACGAGAATTTCCAAAGATTATTGCAAAGGCTTACAAAACCATAGGCCGCAATAGTCTGGGAAATAAGCCTACGACTCAAACACAAACGCAGTCTCAAGTACAACAGAAAGCCCAGCCTGACAAGGATGGGCGCCCTTTCTTTCCTAAAAAGAATTGGCAAAGAAATAAGAAACAGGGTTCCCAACAACAGAAGCAGGGTTCGCGTGCCAGTTCACCGACCCCTGATGCTTCTGAGCGTACTTATGACTTGCGCGATCGCGCTAAAATTAAGTCGCCTGAAAGGTTTCAGGTTCCTGATCAGCGTTCTCCTCGTTCTTTACAGGAAACATCAGGCTCACAAGCCGGTGGAGGGGATCGCCAGGATCGGGGTAGGAGTCAACCTGCGTCACATCTTCGTGAACAGCCTCGACAGTTTGAAGTCAAGGACAAGCAGGGTGATTCCGCACGAACCCGTCCTCCTTTTCAAAAGAAAAAGGTTGCCACTTTAACAGCAAGATATGCCACAGACGGTGAGGACGCGACTCCTGGATCGGACTTGGGCAGTGACTCTGCTCAACAGCGCGGTGGAAGTTACCATAGTCAGGGAGGCTCTACGTCCCCGTCTGGATGTGACAGCAACTGACACATTTGTTACAATTGAGACTGCCGATACCCGGGTTGCCCCCCCGGATAGACTATGCGAAGTCCTTTTCCAAATTGAGGGTGATATACTGCGTCCCATTAATGTTGTGTTCTGGGAGAATCTAACCGCTACATATGACATTTTATTGGCGGAGAAAGATTGGCCGCCACCCTTTGTGTTGTCCGCTTCTCGGGGGGAAGATGTGATACTTCCGAGTTTTCACGTTGTGTCCCTGAGGAACAAACGCAGGTTTTCGCGGAGGAATGGGCTTTGGCCTTAGCCCCAGCGGTGTATCGCAATCAGGTGGGTTGGGACGTTGATTCGCCAGCTCATGAAATACCATTGCGCTCTATGCCACAGCCTCAACCTCAATATCCCATCAAACGTGAAGCGAAGGCTTCGGTTTGTGACATTCTAAGACAATTGGAGTATCAGGGGGTCATTGAGTCATGTGTATCACCTATAAATAATCCTCTCTTTACTGTCCCTAAACCTGATGGTTCTTTTCGGATTGTATTGGATTATAGAAATTTGAACAGCCATTGCCGCACCTTTGCGGTCCAAAACACACACAGTTCAGCGCTGGTGAATAATACTGTTCGTAAAAAATACAAAACGACACTTGACATTTCGAATGGTTTCTACAGTCACAATCTCGACCGTGCGAGTGGTGACCTGACAGCATTCAGTGCCGTCGGAAATCAGAAAAAATTCACACGTTTGCCAATGGGGTATAAGAACAGCCCCAGGGCATCTGCGGCGCGCATTGTGTGTTTGTTGCATGACATTGACCCTGAGGCCTTGTCGTATGTTGATGACATCTATTTGACTGACGACGACCTCGCCCCGCATCTTGACCAAGTCAACCACATAATATTGTCCATTGCTGACTACGGTTACAAATTTAATTTTGCAAAGTCACACATTGCCCATCTGGCAGTGCTCTTTTTGGGCTACGAGCTCAATAATGAGGGAAAGGGTCTAGCACCTCATTTCCTGGAGAAGTGTGCACATTTGCAACCACCTTCTTCTTTGAAAAAGTTACAATCCCTGCTGGGTTTTTTAAACTTCGGGAGGACTTACATTCCCGATTATGCCCAGCGTATCAAACCGCTTTATGCGTTGATACAACCTAAGTTTTCTTCTGCCAGCTGGCTTCCGGAACATACTTCCGTTCTGCAGTCTTTGCAGCCGGATTTGCTTGCGACTAACTTCTTAATGACTCGTGATAACACCACCAACCTAGTAATACGTATCGTTTCTGGGGCAGTGGGTTTCACGTACTTAACATTCAATGAAGGAAACACAGTACCTATTGCATACAAATCACACTTGTACACTGCGGCTGAAATGCGTTTTTCCTCTGTGGAAAAAATCTTGACGGCAGTGCAGATGGCGATTCTAAAGGAACGCTCACTGGCGCAAGGCAAGCGCATTCTTATGGTCACTCCCTTCCCTGCTTTGGAAGCGGTGACTAAAGCTTGTGTGCCTAACTCTAAAGCATTGCACCCACGTTGGATTCAGTGGGCTACTTCTTTGACGTCTTCGGATGTCACATTTGTCTTTGACCCATCTCTTCAGACTCAGGAGTTTTTGCAGTATGAATTTGTTCATCCTCCTCCTTTGTCGCTTCTTCCTCTGTGTGAATACAATTGCATCATTTATACCGATGGCTCGGCGCAACTGGCCACGGGTTCCAAACATGCTTATTCAGCGGCTTGTGCTATTGTGGCTGGCTCCATTGAAGATGGAGAGTTTAAGTCTTCCATTGTGCACACACAGGCACTAGGAGACTGCACGGCACAATTGGCCGAGCTGCGTGCTCTTGTTCTAGCTCTGGAGTTTGCTGATCCTCTTGTGAATACTCTTATTGTGTGCGATTCTTACTATTGTGTCCAGTCATTCAATGACAACTTATTCTTTTGGTCTCAAAATGATTACCGCGATTCTAAAGGCAGCGCAATTAGGCATAAAACGCTTTGGGTTCGAGTCGCAGATCTTAAACAACGCCTGCCTCTCACACATGTTATTCACACTCTTGGCCACCAGCGTATCGGAACAGACGCTCTTGGTAATTCTCTGGCTGATGAAGCGACCAAGTCTGCGGTAGCCACGTGTTCCGTAGCAGCAGTTACAAGATCTATGACTAAGGTTGATAATGAAATTCTGGCAGCGGTCGCTGCAACTAGGGAGGGAGGTAATTATCCTGCGGGTTTCCCTTCTAAGTACTCTTATCATGTAACTCCCGAACAGGTTCCTTATGCTACCATTCCTTCAGTTGGGGATCGGCTGATTCCCAACTCTGACCGCAGACAAGCTTTGATCAAGGCCGCACACGAAGGCATTGCTTCGGCACATGCTGGTGTGTCGGCAACAGTCTCTATTCTTTAGCAACGTTACTGGTGGCGTGGTTTATATAAACATTTCTGGCAGCAGATGCCAACACGGGAAATGTTTGCACATACAATGAAGCAGCCATACCAAACAACTACAAAGCTCATGAAGATTTAGAAATTGCATTAACATTTCAGGAACACACAAATTAATTCCAAGGCACTCTACCATCTGCATTAAAAAATGTATGACTGGAACCCCTCAGCAATGAAGGGGCAACATGGCCAGTCGTAGCCAGCTATAAACCATATCCAGGTATAGGAGTTTTCCCAGCAGCAGAACTTCGCACACTTTATACAGGTATAGTTAGACTATACAGACGATTAACACAGTTTGGTTATGTGAACAATCATAGCAACCCCAGCAAGGGCTGTTCAAGCTGCACAACCACATTTGGCAATGCCAGCAATTAGTCCAGTCACTATTAACGCAATTATGGGTAAGGTTCCCACCAGACGAGAGGAGATTCCGTTCTAGATTGCACAAAAAAACAAATCAGCTTGAAGCAGTGTTTCCCCATATGGGACCCCAAGATAAACAAAGAATTCTCACAATGTGCCCACCTTTAGGGATAGTTCCCCCAGTAGAAGAATGTGCCTCATGGGGCATAATATTTGCGGCAATCTTTACCATCACACATGGTACTCCATCCATAGCTGATTTGCCAGATGTGCTCAAACAGATTCAAAATGAATACGGGGAAGGCCCTGCCCTGGACTTGGGGATGAAACTAAAAGGCAACTTTGCCACGGTTCAGAACGCGAACTCGGCACGGACTATTCTAACAAGAAGCGTACTCACTTGAAGGAATTGCTGACTTGAAGTTTTAATGAACAGTAATTTCGTACTGACAACAACCTGTATTCGGGGGAAACACCAGTCCTTATTACAAGGGTTTGCCTCAAATAGAATTTGGTGAATCTCTGGACACAGTATTTTATATATAATGACCAGCCGGGTCGGAAGTAGAACCGGCGGAGAGGACAAAGAAATTAGGATCTAAAGAGCCTGACAGCCCTGATGAAGTCGTGGGGACTACCCCTATCGACGAAACACGTGTTGGCTGGGCGTTTCGGATTAAAGAAAAAAACATATGAACCACTCTCTTTTTTGTTTGTATACGTTGACTTGTGAAATTCGCATATGATTTGTGTGTGTGCAGAGGATAAGAATTGTTTCAATATTGACCTCAGGGTCAAATCATTTGAGCGTCTAGGGTGTTCTCCCTCACCTTTAGCACCGCTAGAATAAATACTATTTCATACTACGCAAGTTCTATAGGCGCCAAGTCTTCTAGTTAATGACACGCCATCAGTGTAAAAAACAACAAGGTGATGGATGAAATGATTGCATTAATCTCAGCCACTGGCAATCGCTTGGGCCGCATTGCAATCCATCAGTTTTTTGCCCACCATGCCACCCCAGTTTGGACCCAGCCATAAGCAAATCAGTCTTGACCCTGCTCCCTATGGGAACAGTCCAGCCTAAACTATCAGGCCAGGTCCTCCCTGAACCAGAAACAAACATCTTGGGACTGGTTTCAGGGTATCACCCCATATCAGCCAGACTAGTTGAATCCAGTGGCACAGTGAGTCAGGGACCTAAGAAGCATTGTCCTATGTCGATGACATATACCTTATGGATGATTACTTAGAAACACACCTTAGCCAGAGCAGATCACATTGTTGTGGGATTTGCTCAAATAGGCTACAAATTCAATTTTCAGAAATCAAAAATGGCCTTTCTCAGTGTCCTGTTCTTGGGGGGATACGAGCTATCAAATGAAGGTAAAAGCTTAGCACCGTGTTTCCTAGAGAAATGTGCACTCTTACAACACCCAATACAATCAAAAAACTACAATTACTTTTAGGCTTTCTAAATTCTGGTAGAACATATATACCATATTATGCACACTGGGTAAAACCGTTTTATGAATTAATACATCATGACTTTTCAAGCACACATTGAACACCAGGACATACACAGATCTTGTTTTCAGTTCAAACTGACATGCTATCTTCAAAACACTTGCACACATGTGTTAACACTGCAAACTTGGTGATCCGCATAACTGCGGGGACCACAGACTACACATATGTCACTTTCAAAGAGGGTGACACTATATCAATTGCATGTAATTCACATTTATATTCCAATGCAGAGATGCGTTTTGCACCTACAGAAAAAATACTGACCGTTGTTCAGACAGCCGTTGTGAAGGAAAGATCATTGGCTCAGGGGAAAAGCATAATTGTCGTGGCTCCCATCCTAGCCTTAGAAGCTGTCACAAAGGCCAGCGTCCCGAACACAAAAACCTTACATTCTAGGTGGATACAGTGGGCAACTTTACTAACAGCAACTGATGTAGACTATGTCTTTGACTCTACATTACAAACACAAACATACCTACAATATGAACAAGAATACCCTGTGCTCAGTGAAATGATGCCTCTAGATCAGTATGATTTCATAGTCTACACTGATGGTTCTGCCTAGCCCGCAGTTGGAACAAAACATCAATACTCTGCCACTTGCGCAGTGGTAAGGGGTAAAATGAAGGATGTAGTTTTCCAGCCTCTCAAAACATTTGCGCAGTCACTAAGTGATTGCACTGCACAGCTGGCTGAAAGGAAAGCTCTAATTCTGGCACTAGAGAATACGTATCTGGAATTCCGCACACTGATAGTATACGATTCGTATTATTGTGTCCAGTCTTGTAATGAGTACTTACACTATTGGAGCCAGAATGGATCAGGGACTCCAATTGTGAAGCACAAGATGCTTTGGAGAAAGGTGGCAAATCTTAAGGCGAGTTTTCCATTGGCTCATGTTATCCACACTGACATCCAATGTGTACAAATACACGCTGCAGGGAATTCACTGGCTGACGTAGCCGCAAAGGCAGCAGTGCAAACTGCTGTCGTACCTGCAATAACTCATTCACACACAAGGGTAGATGGAGACATCATGATGGCTGTTACAGCTTTGTGCTATGGCGCAACCTCACTAAAATTATATCCAGCAAAATACTCCTACCTACTGAGTGCGCAAAACATTCCATTTGCTCATATTCCCAGAGAGGGGGATTCCAAAATCAGATTGCACATCAAAGTTAATCCTGGCAGCTCATGAGGGGCTTGCTTCTGCCCATGCAGGTGTGGTGGACAAAGTTTCACTACTGCAGCAAAGCTATTGGTGGCCAGGTCTATACCAGCAGACTAAACAGTATGTCCTTAGCTGTGACATTTGCCAACAAACAAAAGTTTCCACTACGCCACGCCCACAGCAGACACCTCTCTTGATTTCGAAAAGCCTCTCACTTGTGTGTATCTGGACCACTGCGGGCCACTAAATAGTGATGGCTCCTTTAAATGCTCTGAATTGGTAGAATAAACAATGACAGCAGGATCTGAACTCAGGCACAGTGCAAATGGGTCCAGTTTTCATTATATAAACTTCCCCAAGCCTTTGTTTGGCAGAGGAGAATTTCTATGGATTGTAGAGGTCGCCCCATGTCTGATATTCAGCCCAGCTAAATCTAATCTCTATCCTGAGAGGGACGGTGGCCTGTTCTACACCAGCGGCCTGTTCTACACCAGACTGGCTTCCAGATTAAACAAGCACACAGGTATATGGGGAGTTATACCACTCCAAGTTATCTGGCAGAACCTCCATCACCCTCTGCTCTCTAGGTTAGGCAGTACTAGGTACAATGCAACAACTATAATGGTTGAATTGTTTATCTTTTTCACCATTCTTGTAATGCTGGTTACAATGCTCTGTTTCCGTCTTCCATTCATTACAGAACACATATTTTACACAATAATCCAATTGCTTCAATAAATGTTTGAAATGCCAATTTGTGTACTTATTATGTGTCTCTTTGGGCAAGCCTGAGATGGCAATGAAAAGGTAGATCTGTTTCCACAATTTCCTTGGGGGAATTAGTGTTGTTATGTTCTGAGGTTGCAGACATTATCCAGTACCTGTGAGGATTCGGGGTCCAGATGGCAAACTGTGAGCTAGCCAGGAATCGGGCCAACATATTCTGATGGTATGAGTGGACTCAGTCCCCATAGTTTTGATGCTTGTGTTGCCCAAACGCACAGTCTTACTGAATTAGTAGGAACCGTACGACAGGTGTAGCTGGTCCAATTGGGGGCCACCACCAAAATACTGGATGGAAAGGCTTCACCGACATCATGCTTCATCACTGGCAAGTCCACCCCGCTCTAATAGGGTAATACCATCAAGGCAGTCTCAACCTCACATTCAGGAAGCTCAGATATAATATTACTGGGCACCTGTAGGATCCAGACAACAATTAAAACTGCCTCAGTATAGACCCTAAGGAACTTCATTTATTCTGAGGATACATTGTGTAGGGTAAAACCCTTTCTCATGGATGAAGTTGAGATATGATGTCTAATTCATCAAAAATAGGAAATCCCTTAGGGTCTATACTGAGCTAATATTACTGGTGTCTGGATCCTACACTTGTCCAATAATATTATATCTGAGCACTTTCATTGTGAGGTGAGACAGCCTGGATGGTATTATCCTATCAGGGCAGGTGGACTTGCCAATGATGAAGCATATCACAATGATGAGTTGAGGGCTTTTCATACAGTATTTTGAGGATGCCCCCTCACTTGTCCCAATAGTAAATCTGACTCCTCCAAAAGTGCGTCTTTATGCAGAAAATGATTATAACATGAATGTTCATTTAGAAAAGACGACAAGAGTACAAAGATGTAAATATCCACCAAACAATGTTTCTTCCTTTTAATTATATAAAGTAAGTGCTTTTTTGTTTGGTGGAGTTGTGTTCATGTTCCTCATCATCAAGAATATGTCAACATATTTTGTGGGATAAGCGCTGGGGGGTGTTTTGGTATGCTGCCCATCATCTTGGCAAAACACGGATGGTTGTGAGGTGTGTACAGTAATTTGTTGCTTATATTTGTTATTTTTTTTCTCAAACAAATTAGGAGTCGCACACCCGTCGTGACCCGTCACGGTGGGTACACGACCCCAGCGTAGTTTTGGTAGTAGTAAAACACATATATAGACACTTTAAAGATTTAGTTTAAGGTAAGAGGTTTAGTGATACGATAAGGAAAGTAATATAATAACAGATGAAAAACATTTTAATGGTGGTTTTAATCGTTTTTGGGGAGTCGTGACACCATAGTGCACCGTGCTGGCACATATTTCCGGAGTGATGATGGGGACGCGACACTGGCATTTTTTTGTCAGTTGTAAAACACATATATAGACACTTTTAAGGTTTACTTTAAGGAAAGAGGTTCACTAAAAGGCTAAAAAAGTAGTATAATTGGAGAGGAAATACATTTTAAATGTTGTTTTAATGTATTTTGTGAAGTCGCAATGCCGCCAAGACGAAGCTGCACCGGTGTCACACATCCCATGTGGCACAGAAACAAATGTATTTGATAGGTTGACCCCAGATGGCTGGAATGTTTTGGGGGCTATCATATTATAGCTATGCAGGAAACCTCGGACACAGGAAATTCTCTCCTTATAGACGGGTTCTCGATGTTTTTTAAAGCCGTGCTCCCCTCGCAGGCAGGGCATGCCAAGGGTGGTCTTTCTATTTTAGTCTCCCTTAAGATCCCCTCAATTTCCTCTGTGGTGGAACACAGCTCACCTAATATTTTAGCAGTGGAAATGAGATTTAACAATGAACCTACCTTGTTGGTGGTGAACTTTTATAATTCCTTCTGCAGGAAAACAGATACAGAACACATTTACCCTCTTAAATATTTTTTGCAAGCTTATGGAGAGGATAAGGATGCCTATTACCAGGTTATGATACTGGGTGATTTTAATATTCATTTGTGTCATCAGGGGTGTGTCCTTCCGAAAAGTATATCTGATGACATCCCTGCCCAAATGCATTTTGAACACTCTGGGCAAGGCAATAGTTTAGAGGAGTTACTGGCAGACAATAAACAGTTCTGTCTGGAACAGACTGGGGAGGGTGAAGCAGTACCTTCTTTTACTGGATGGGGCTGTTCCTCCATAATTGATTTTATCATCCTTTCCACCCCTTTGATTTCAGTCATAACATCCCTGAGTGTATCTTGGAACAACTTTAGTGACCACAGTCCTATAACGTTGGTCTTAGCTTGGGATTTCAATCAAATGACACTCTTGGCGTTAAGGACCAAGCACCGAGGTTGAAATGGGACACGATAGTCCCAGGTGCATTCCTAGATAACCTCTATACAACAAATGTGGGACACTTAGCACTCTGTTTAGAAAGTGGCTCACAAGATGAGGAGGCCCTTGATGCCTTTGATAGTCTCTGTGAGCAGATTGCTGCTAACCTCTTGTCCCGAGATAAACACGAGGCCATTAAGGATGTCAAGTGGTTTGACATGAGATGCTTTAGAACCCATAGAAATCTAATGGAAGCCCTGAAGCAGCAGCCCAGGGAGGAGGCAAGGGTCAGAGATTGTAGGAAAGTCTATAAATAATCAGCAACTCTGTATAGGAAAAAAGAAATTAAGGACCGGGCTTGGGAGGACCTTTTCCAGACGTGTGTTATCGAATAGTTTTAAATTCTGGGAGATTGTGAACAGACCTTTCTTTGTAGGAACAGCAAACTCTAGGGCGGCCTGTACTGTAGCTTCCGACAAATGGGTTTCTCACTTCAAGGGGATGTATAGTGGGCAGTTCGCAGAGGGAATAGACACGCCGTGGGAACCGGATAAGGCCATACCACCACTGATTTTTAATGCAGACGAAGTACATAATGCCATTATTGCCATAGCAGGGGGTAAAGCGCCAGGCCCAGATGGGGTTTCCCCAGATCTTTATAAGGCAGACACCATAATCTGGGCTAAGGTGCTGACCCGCGTTTTTAACACAGTTTGTAACCATGGTCCTCCTCCCTCATGGTCCAAAGCCATTATATTACCCATTTCTAAGAAAGGGGCAAAGGATAATCCACTCGGTTATCACCCCATCTCACTTTTAGATTCCGCCGCCAAAATCATGAGGAAGGTTGTCTTGGGGTGCTTAACATCTTGGCTGGAAAAAGCCGATATAATATCTGAGTTGCAATACGGCGTTAGACAGGGGAGAGGGACCGTGGACCAGTGTATTAACTTACATTTGATCATAGGTAAATATACTGTAGCTAAGGTGGGATGCCTGCACCTTGCTTTTATGGATCTTACAACAGCATTTGACTGAGTAAACAGATCTAAACTTTGGCCCATCCTCTTGGATCTGTGAATCAAACCGGAGATAGTGGCCTTCTTACACAGTTCACATTCTAACTTAACGGCCTCAGTAAGGTACGACAAGAATGGCAGCTTGTCAGATTGCTGGGAGGTCCAGAGGTGTGCAAGGCAGGGGCCAACCCTCTTATATGCAGACAACATGGTCCTGATTGCATGGGCCGCTGTGGGGCTACAACACCTTTTGAACACTTTTATAGATTTTATCGACTTCCTAGATCTGTCCACCAACTATTCAAAGTCACATACAATGACAATTGGATGTCGGAAGGCTGCCAGAACCAAGTTCTTTGCTAAAGGGACCAAATTTACCAAAGTATCGAAATTCCCATATCTCGGAATACTCTTCGATGATAGGGGGACATGGCTGGCACAAAAAGCCCTGAAAAGGAACACCTTATTGAGAGCTGTAGGCGCGACCTCAGATTTTGCCAAGAGGCTTGGGGTCAACCCGGTGCATGACATGGCTAAGATATATCGCAAGAAGTGTATCCCAATGGCATCCTATGGGTGTGATGCTTGGGGCTACAATGACATCATGGAGCTTCATGTGATTGAGAATAACTTCTTGTGTAATCTCATTGCCATCCCTGCTTGTACACCATCTTTTCTGGTACACGAGGAAGTGGGCCTTGACTATATCATTGACACTATCGCCCTAGCACCCATTTTGCCCAGCTTAAAAATCTGGTCAATCACTGCTCTTGAATTAAATGAGCTTGTGATCAAGGATTGTAGTTCACTCACCGGCACCCTTAGCATACCATGGCTTAGGTATGTCAAGCAGACACTGGCAAGTGTAGGCTGTATAGATTTGTTTACTAAACCCAGACAGCTACGGGAAGGGGAGTTCCAGGTCTTAAAAAAACATGTTTTTACCTAGGTGGCAAAGTGATAGAGAGGGCAAGGAGCTACTTAAACCCACTGTGAGAAAATATGCCCTGCTGAAAACATGACCCCGGCGGGAACCCTACCTTTACTTTGTCACTAATGCTCATCATCGTTTTTTATTAACAAGGTTCAGGTTAAACCTAATCCATTGGTCTCAGCGGCTTTCACAAACATGGTGATTTAAAACCCTGTTCTTGTGACAATTTCTCGGACCAAGATATTTCACATTTTATGTTTTTCTGTGACTTTTATCGGGTCTTAGGGTCTAGATACATCCTTCCGCTGGTGCAACACAGCCATTTTGTACAAGTAAGACCAGCTCTGATGTTTTTACAAATGTTGTCTTCCCCCTCAATTTGTTATGGGGTAGCTTGTTTCCTTCCTGGGGCAATTAGACTCAGAAAAACATTATTTGTTGCCTAGTGGCAATTTATTACATTAGCTGGTGCTAGGTAGGGCTAGGACAGGGGCTGACTTTCTGTTTCCACTCTCATTTACCTGGTACTCTAATATCACACTTGAACTTTCTTATACGACTGTTTTTATGCTTATTCTGGTCTTCCATTGATATAACCAGTAGTAACGCCCCGGGTGGCCTCAATCTTTTCCCTGCCCACATAATGGACCCTAGTTAGAGGTTTTTGTTGTCAGGTTCTCTCAGGTTGAGTATCCACCCGGATCACATATTTATAGGCATGTTCCACTGCCTCCTCTTTTTAGTAGTTTCTTTTTAATTACATTATGCTTTGCACCAATTTTTAAGGACTGCCGTTATATTTTAAATGAATTTGTGTGTTTTATTCTGTCCATTGTTTGTATTTTTATTGGGATTCATGGTCTTGCATAATTGTGACATCACCCATTTGTGGCTGCTTGTTTGCTTTTATGGCCATATTGGCCAAATAAAGAATAAAGAATTGATAGGTGAAACACCTTTCTATCATGAATACAGGAAGGTCCCACCCCTTTTCTCCATGTTTTAGGAGTGGCTGCTATTTTTCACACTTTCCTATTGACACTGAGCATTTTGTATTTTGGTATGGTGTTTTACTTTGTTTTTTTCCAAATCAAGATGGCATCTGCTCCAGAAGATCTTGAGAAGCAACATGACAATGCTTCAGTGGAAGAAGAAGGTCAGAAAAAAAAGAGAGCATAATTTAGCAGTTTTTCTTGATTCCAGTGGGAGAAATAAAAGTCAACACAGGAAAAGTAACTTTCACTCTGTGCTAGAAGGTTTTGTCTCGTGGAAGTGAGAAAAAGTACTTTTGTGGTACTTCAAGTATGTACAAGCATTTGAGAACTATCCATGGAGCCTGTCTAGAAATAGCTGAAATTGAGAGATTAAAGAGCAAGCAAGGATGTTCTGCTGGTGCAGAAGGAGAAGCAGGCACATCATCTGCTGCTGGACAAATTTCGGGCATTCCGAATACCATTCCGGAATTTGCTACAATTGTCATTTTTGCCCAAAGTACAGAGCAATACTTAGTCTAGGTGAACAAGCTGTGACTACTCTAGTGCAGATCATTGATGCCCACAATGTTTTTTAACAATTTGAAGTACAAGAGCACTTTCGGTGTTTGTGAGCTTGTTCTTCCAAAGGACGTTTCAGTTTTTTTCTAAAGAAACAAAAAAAAAAAATACCAAATTATTTAAAAGGTTTTTGTTAGAACCACTCATTCCAGTTTACAATGATATGTTAAATGTATGTTTGTAACTGTGTGAATGTGTCTTGTTATGTCTATTAGTATGTTACTGAGTGTTCAAATGAGTATATGGTTGTGTAAGTGATTAAATGTGTGAACAAGTGTATGTAATACTGGCTGTATGAGTAAGTGAGTGGTTGTAGTAGTCTCTGATACAGTGAGTGACTGGGTGTGATAGTAGCTGTATGAGTTAGTGGAAGTGTGTGATAGAGTATAGGTGTGTATGAGTGTGTCACTTGTTCTATGGATGAGTAAGTCAGTGTGTCAGTGATATATGAGTGAGTGAATGAGTACATGACTGTTCTACGACTGATTGAATGTGTGCATGATTGTCTGTATAGGTAATTGAATAGGTGAATGACTAGCTGTATAGATGTGTAAGTGGTTGTGTGTGTGCCTGTGTGGGTAAGTGACAGGATGTGTGAGTTGCTGTATAGATGAGTGAGTGTATGTGTCAGTCACTGTATGGATGTGAGAGTGGTTGTGTGAGTGCCTGTACGCATAAGTGAGTGGGTGTATGGGTGAGTGAGTATGTGTGTGTGGCTATATGGGTGAGTGAGTGGCTGTATGAAGGGGTGAGTGTGTGTGTGAGTGGCTGTATGGGTGAGTGAGTAGTTGTTTTAGTGGGTGTATGGGTAAGTGAGTGGGTGTATTAGTGGCTGTAGGGGTTAATGAGTGGGTGCTTGAGTGGTAGTATGAGTGAGTAAGTGGCTGTAGGGATGAGTGAAAGGCTGTGTATAGGTGTGTAAGAGTGTGTATCAGTGCCTGTATGGTATAGTGAGTGGCTGCATGATTGGCTATATGGGTGAGTGAGAGGGTATATGAGTGCCCATATGGATGAGTGAGTGATTGTTGAGTGGATGTATGGGTGAGTGAGTAGGTGTGTGAGTGGTTGTATGAGTGAGTGACAAGGTGCATGAGTGACTGTATGGGTGAGTGAGTGGGTACATGACTGGCTACATGAGTGAGTGTATGAGTAACTCTATAGGTGAGTGAGTAGCTGTGTGAGTGGCTGTATGTGTGAGTGAGTAGTTGTATGACTGCTATATAGGTGAGTGAGAGGGTGCACGAGTGCCTGTATGGGTGAGTAAGTAGGTATTGAGTGGCTGTATGGGTGAGTAACTGAGTGTATTAGTGGTTGTTTGAGTGAGTGACAGGTTGCATGAATGTGTCCATGGATAACAAATGGGTGCATGAGTGCCTATACGAGTGAGTGAAAGGGTGCATGAGTGGCTGCATGTGTGAGTGAGAGGCAGTGTCAGTAGCTATATGGATGAGTAAGAGGGTGAATGACTGGCTGCATGAGTGAGTGAGTGTGTGAGTAACTATGGGTGAGTGAGTGGCTGTGTGAGCGGGTGTATGTGTTAGTCAGTGGCTACATGACTGCTATATGGGTGAGTGAGAGAGTGCAAGAGTGCTTGTATAGGTGAGTGAGGGACTATTGAGGGGCTGTATGGGTATGTTTGTGATTGTATGAGTGAGTGACAGGTTGCATAAGTGGGTGTAAGGATAAAGATTAGGTGCATGAATGCTTATATGACTGAGTGAGAGGGTGGTTGAGTGGCTTCATGAGTGAGTGACAGGCTATATCAGTGGCTATATGCATGAGTGAGAGGGTACGTATGTGGCTGGATTGGTAAATGAGTAACTGTGTGAGTAACTCAATGGGTGAGTGAGTGGCTGTGTGACTGGCGTATGACTGAGTGAGTGGCTGCATGATTGGTTATATAGGTGAGTGAGAGGGTGCATGAGTGAATTTATGGGTGAGTGAGTGGGTGTTGAGTGGCTATATGGGTGAGTAAGTAGGTGTGTTAGTGGTTGTTTCAGTAACAGGTTGCATACGTAGGTGCATGTATAAAGAGTGTGTGCATGAGTCACTATGAATGAGTGAGAGGGTGTCTAGATGTCTGTGTGACTGAGTGAGTGGGTGTGTGTGTTAGTGGTGGCATGAATGACTAAGAGGGTGTGTGAGTTGCTGGATGGGTAAGTGAATGTGTAGCAGGGTGCCTGTATCAGTGAGTGACTGTGTCTGTCTGTGGCTGTATAGGAGAGTGGTTGGTTTTTTTCAGTGAATTTCTATGTTTTTATAACATTTTATTTCCTAAATGTAAGCTGTAACCTTTGTGAGTGGGTGTGTCAGTGTCTGTAAAGGTCGGTGAATGTCTGTGTGAGTGGCTGAATGGGTCTGTGAGTGAATGTCTGAGTGGTTGTATGGGTCTGTGAGTGGGTGTGTGAGTGGCTGTATTGGTCTATGAGTGGGTGTACTAGTGCCTGTATGGCCTGTTACGTGGTCTGTGAGTGGCACTATGGGTCTGTGAGTGGGTGTGTGAGTCTCTGAATGGATATATGAGTGAGCGCATGAGTTTCTGAGTAGGTCTGTGAGTGGGTGCATGAGTGTCTGAGTGGGTTTGTGAGAGGGCGTGTGAGTGTATGAGGGGGTCTGTGAGTGAGTGCATGAGTATCTGAGTGGGACTGTGAGTGGGTGCATGAGTGTCTGAGTAGGTCTGTGACTGTCTGCGTGAGTGTCTGAGTGGGTCTATGAGTGGGTGTGTGAGTGTCTGAGTAAGTCTGTGAGTGGCTGCATGAGTCTGACTGGGTCTGTGAGCGGGTCTGTGAGTGGGTGCATGAGTGTCTGTGAGTGGGTGTGTGAGTCTTTGAATGGGTTTGTGAGAGGGTGTGTGAGTGTCTGAGTGGATCTGTGAGTGGGTGCATGAGTGTCTGAGTGGGTCTGTGACTGTCTGCATGTCTGAGTTGGTCTGTGAGTGGGTGTGTGAGTGTCTGAGTGAGTCTGTGAGTGGATGCATGAGTGTCTGAGTGGGTCTGTGAGTGAGTGCATGAGTGTCTGAGTGGGTCTGTGAGTGGGTGCATGAGTCTCTGAATGGATATATGAGTGGGTGTATGAGTATCTGAGTGGGTCTGTGAGTGCATGCACCACTCAGTGGGTGAGTGAATGGGCACATAAGTGTCTGAGTGGGTCTGTGAGTGGGTGCATGAGTGTCTGAATGAATCTGTGAGTGGGTGCGTGAGGTTCTGAGTGGGTCTGTGAGTGAGTATCTGAGTGGGTCTGTGACTGTCTGTGTGAGTGTTTGAGTGGGTCTGTGAGTGGGTGCGTGAGTGCCTGAGTGGATCTGTGAGTGGGTGCATGAGTATTTGAGTAGGTTTGTGAGTGGGTGCATGACTCTATGAATGATATATGAGTGGGTGCATGAGTCTCTTAGTGGGTCTGTGAATGGGTGTGTGAGTGTCTGAGTGGGTCTGTGAGTGGGTACATGAGTGTCTGAGTGGTTGCATGAGTCTCTGAATGGATATATGAGTGAGTGCATGAGTTTGAGTGGGTCTGTGAGTAGGTGTGTGAGTCTCTGAGTGGGTCTGTGAGTGGTGTTTGAGGGTCTGAGTAAGGCTATGAATGGGCATGTAAGTCTCTGAGTGGGTTTGTGAGAGGGTGTGTGAGTGTCTGAGTGGGTCTGTGAGAGAGCATGAGTGTCCAAATAACTCTGTGAGAGGGTGCATGAGTGTCTGAGTGGGTCTGTGAGTGGGTGCATGAGTGTCTGAGTGGGTCTGTGGCTGCATGCACCTCTCAGTGGGTGAGCGAATGGGTGCATATGTGTCTGAGTGGGTCTGTGAGTGGGTGCTTGAGTGGGTCTGTGAGTGGGTGCGTGAGTCTCTGAGTGGGTCTGTGAGTGGGTGCATGAGTGTCTTAGTGGGCCTGTGAGTGGGTGCATGAGTCTCCAAATGGATATGTGAGTGGGTGCATGAGAGTCCAAGTAAGTGTGTAAATGTATATTTAAATTTTTTTCAGCAAGGTTCACGGCTCCACCATGACGCTTCACAATGGGCTGCGTTGAGTGTCGAGATGGGTCCACAACTTAACCGCGTGGGAATAAAAAGACATTTTCATACTCATAAGTGGTCCCTCAGAAAACTCTACAATACACCCATGGGGTCAGGTCACCCCTACCCTGACCCCTTCTATAATTTCCAATCTTTATTTTCATCTCCCGGGACATAGTCCAGGTTTACAAAATGGTGGCAGCACCTTTCTGCAAAGGTTGTGGTCAGCCAATCACAGCAGTCCTCCTGGCGCATGGGTTCGCGAAGCTCCACGTAGGCATCGTGAAGGATCCGCGTCCCTAGATATACACATTTAGATTTCTTTAAATATCTCAAAAACTATTGAATGGATTTACACCAATTCACAAAAAGGTCGCTTTCTGGACCAAGAGCTACCTTTTTGCCAAATTTGGTGTAATTCTGTTCAGCAGTTCAGACTGTAGTCATGTCTAAAATCCCTAAGGGAAATTGCATGTGGAAAACGCATTTTGGGACCCCCCTTTTTCTCGGCCCATCTTGATGAACCACCCCGAAACTTTCAACACAGCAGCTGAACTGACTGTCGTACTCATTTGGAAAATTTCATAAAGATTTGTCAAATGGCCCCAAAGTTATTGTCAAAATAAAAAAAATGCTTTTCATATCGATACTTGGTCCTAACTATAACTACCTACTGCTGACTGCCAGTAGGTGTGTGTGTGTGTGCATATATATATATATATATATATATATATATATATATATATATATATATATATATATTATTTTTATTTTTTTCACATCCAATGTCGTCGCCTTCTGCAACTCATCACACGGCGGAACACAAACTCCTCAGACGCCATTATTTGTGAGTTTTCTTTCACCCTTTTATTTCTTCTTCATTATTTTACATTTCAATCAATATAATTCCGCAAGATTACACAAGTCAAATTCATCTTCATGTTCAAGTCAAATTCATGTTTGCGAGGCATTATGATGTGATGAAACGGCAAAGACTTGTCGACAAAAACTGAGCCACACAGAATGTAAACCTAGCTGGAGCAAGTTCAGCAAATGAATCAAGTTCAGCTGTTGAAAGTGAGACTGACTCTGAAGATGGCAAACAATCTAGACAACAACAAAGTGGCCTGCAAAAACTATCTTTATTCGAGGAATTGGATTTTTTACGAAGAGATCGTCGCCAAACATTGCGGCCAAGAGAACAAAGACCCAAAATAAACAAAGGCGAAATCAAAGGTGGAGAGAGCGCAGATAATGTGCCAGGAAGAGATCTAAAAAGTCAACACAGAAAAAGAAATGGGTCAAGAAGTAATAACCACTGATTCGAATAAAGATAATACAGTCATCAATTTGTCACAGGTTGAATTAAACCAAGCTGAATTACAACTACCATAGTTGGGCTTGACATACTTCCCTGAAAGCAATTTCAACTATGCGTAAACCTGAATAGATGTATTTAAATACATCAGGAAACTAAAACTGGCAAATTCCATGCAATGAGACCAAGTAAGGCACAAGTTAGTGTGCAAGAAATGGATGAGGATGCGCAGAGCCTTCAAATAGGTGACCTCAACCTACTGCGAGAGTTGGTGGAATTACAAGAAGCTGAGAATACTGGAGAAATGACAACTCAACATCAGTCCAGAAATTTGTCTTTGAACATCTTTGCTACTGTTAAAACTCCATTCAAGCCAAAGTCTACTATTATTCCAGCAATGCCACGTGACGCAATTGATATTTTCAATGAAAAAGTAGTGGATGGCATCAAAAAATTAAACCATACAACTCAGCGAGCCAAAAGAAAATACAACGTGCAACATGTGCAATGTCGTAATTTAATTCAAAAATTGAAAAAGTGAAGTGACGTGGTCATACGCAATGCAGATAAAGGAGGGAACATTGTTTTATGGCCCTTTAGTGACTATCTTGAGGAGGCATACAATCAACTCAGTGACACTGCATGCGGTGTGAAAAGCAATTTGGAGACAGTAACAGCCATAGATTTACAATATCGGAGGCAACTATCCACATGGAGAGATGTGGGTGTGTTAAGTTATGAGGAATGGCAATTCCTAAAAAATGATTTCCCAACAATCCCTCACCTGTATTTACTACCGAAAGTCCATAAAAACAAGTTACATCCTCCGGGCAGACCCATTATATCTGCTATGAATAGTACATTTGAAAATACTTCCCGATACATTGATTTTTTTCTCCAGAAATCCATGAAGAACCTTCCATCATTTATTTTGGACACTGGTGATTTCTTGAAACACATTTATGATATTCCATGTCTGCTCGTTGTATACAAGTATCAACCATCATGATGGGATCAATGCAGTTAAATTCTTTATGAAAAGTAGACCATTAAAAATGTTAGAACACAGTTGCATGTTACTATGCGTGATTAACCCCTTTGCTGCTAGGCCTCCCCCCGTGGGGAAAAATGGGGAAAAAGTGCTGCAGATGAAAGTTGCAAAAGAAACAATTGATGGACGGAATGCTGGACAATGCAAACATTCACCCCCAGTCACAAGGATCTGGGTTAAATCCATCATTCTTTTGCTCACCACACCACCCCAGTTTGGACCCAGCCATATGCAAATCAGTCTTGACCCTGTTCCTTGTGGGAACAGTCCAGCCCGAACTGCCAAGCCAGGTCCTCCCTGGACCGGAAACAAGCATCCTGGGACCGGTTTCAGGGCATCACCCTTCTTCAGCCAGGCTAGCTTGAATCCAGTGGTGTAGTGAGCACGGGACCCACGTCTGGGCATACCCTTCCCACTTAGGACGACAAATGCAAAGAAACAATTGATGGACGGAATGCTGGACAATGCAAACATTCACCCCCAGTCACAAGGATCTGGGTTAAATCCATCATTCTTTTGCTCACCACACCACCCCAGTTTGGACCCAGCCATATGCAAATCAGTCTTGACCCTGTTCCTTGTGGGAACAGTCCAGCCAGAACTGCCAAGCCAGGTCCTCCCTGGACCGGAAACAAGCATCCTGGGACCGGTTTCAGGGCATCACCCTTCTTCAGCCCGAAAGGCTAGCAGTTCGGGCTGGACTGTTCCCATTGGGTGCAGGGTCAAGACTGATTTGCATATGGCTGGGTCCAAACTGGAATGGCATGGTGAGCAAACTAACGATGGATTTAGGCCCAGATCTCTGTACTGGGGTGAATGTATGACATTTTTCTGCATTCTGTCCATCAATTGTTCATTTTGCATTTGTCACCCCGAGTGGGACGGGTATGCCCAGACGTGGGTCCCGTGCTCTCCATGCCACTGGAGTCAAGCTATCCTGGCTGATGAGGGCTGAAAGCCCGAAACCGGTCCTAGGATGCTTGTTTCCAGTCCAGGGAGGACCTGGCCTGGCAGTTCGGGCTGGACTGTTCCCATTGGGTGCAGGGTCAAGACTGATTTGCATATGCTGGGTCCAAACTGGAATGGCATGGTGAGCAAACACACGATGGATTTAGGCCCAGATCTCTGTACTGGGGTGAATGTATGACATTGTTCTGCATTCTGTCCATCAATTGTTCTATTTGCATTTGTCACCCCGAGTGGGACGGGTATGCCCAGACGTGGGTCCCGTGCTCTCCATGCCACTGGAGTCAAGCTATCCTGGCTGATGAGGGCTGAAAGCCCAAAACCGGTCCTAGGATGCTTGTTTCCAGTCCAGGGAGGACCTGGCCTGGCAGTTCGGGCTGGACTGTTCCCATTGGGTGCAGGGTCAAGACTGATTTGCATATGGCTGGGTCCAAACTGGAATGGCATGGTGAGCAAAAAACGATGGATTTAGGCCCAGATCTCTGTACTGGGGTGAATGTATGACATTGTTCTGCATTCTGTCCATCAATTGTTCTTTTTGCATTTGTCACCCCGAGTGGGACGGGTATGCCCAGACGTGGGTCCCGTGCTCTCCATGCCACTGGAGCAAGCTATCCTGGCTGATGAGGGCTGAAAGCCCGAAACCGGTCCTAGAATGCTTGTTTCCAGTCCAGGGAGGACCTGGCCTGGCAGTTCGGGCTGGATTGTTCCCATTGGGTTCAGGGTCAAGACTGATTTGCATATGTCTGGGTCCAAACTGGAATGGCATGGTGAGCAAAAAAAACGATGGATTTAGGCCCAGATCTCTGTACTGGGGTGAATGTATGACATTGTTCTGCATTCTGTCCATCAATTGTTCTTTTTGCAGATGAAAGTGTCTGTTTTTTTCCCTACAAATGGTATCACCAAAGGGTTTGTGGTGCTGAAATCACCATCTTCCCAGCTTTCAAGGACTAACAGACTTTTGTCAGAAAACCAAACTTTGTTACACAGTTTTGGCATTTTACTGGGACATAGCCTATTTTTGCTATTTTTTGTGCTTTCAACCTCCTTCCAGTTAATGGTAGAAATGGGTATGAAAGCAATAACGGATCCTGGAAACCTATTCATTTCAGAAAAGTAGTCAAAATTCTGAATTCAGCAAGGGGTCATTTGTGTAGATCCTTCAAGTTTTTTTTATAGAAAGTAACAGTTGAAAATAAGAAAAATTGAAAATGAATTGAAAAAAACAGCCATTTGTGCTAACGTTTTCACCTGTAACTTCTTCTAAGTATGACAGATTTTTTAAAGCAATATACCGTTACATCCACTGGACCCTTCTGGTTGTGGGGATATATCAGACTTGTAGGTTCACCAAGAACCCGACGAACCCAGAGCCAATAACTGAGCAGCGTCTTGCAATGGCTTTTTATTATGTACCGGGTATATAGCAATTCATTTGGGAAAATATAAACAGTGAAAAATCGGTATGAAAGACACCTATCTTTTTCTGAAATGGGAACAAAATATAGAGTTTAGAAACAGTAGTTATTTGCACATCTCCGAAATTGTGGGTACCCATACTAGCATGAGAATTATTGGACATTTTTCAAATTGACTTCTTTTTTACACATTGTCTTATATTTGGAAGGCAGAAATGCATCAAAAGTCAATAGGTAATAACAGTTGCTCTACAATTCTGTGTTCCCCGAAGTCTCCTGATAAAAATGGTACTTCACTTGTGTGGGTAGGCCTAGTGCCCGCGACAGGAAACGGCCCAAAACGCAACGTGGACACTCCACATTTTTACAGTGAAAACTGACCCTTTTTTTTCAAAGTGCCTAGCTGTGGATTTTGAACCCTAGCTCTGCCGGCACCTAGGGAAATGTTGTAAATTAGTTCTTCATGTAACATGGCTGACAGTGGTCTCTAGCCCTTCCTTTATGTTCTTACCTCCTTAGCCTCACAGAATACCTATGTGTGTTCTAACTTGTACCGGAGTGTTCTACATTTCCCAATGAACAAGCTTATACTGTTCCTTTATATGCACTGCAGAATGCCGCTTTGTCCTCCTATCTAGTACTACACGGTACACATCACAATTCTCCGGTAAGTTCCCCGGTAAGTTCCCAGTTTCCAGCAAGATCCAGATGTAAACCGTAACGCAGGTTGCTCTTGTACTTCCACCTAGATAATCTATGTGTAATCACTGCAGAAACTGTCTTCACAGGATGGCACCATCCCCTCCAATACTCGCAAAAACTGGACTCTGGGCACAGTTTTGTGGACTCACCAACCCGGTTCAAGTTGCAGGACCTTTGTCTCTGTGGTGGGCATTCTGTACTGGCTCTGGTAGTTCCAGTAGTTTCTCGGTTCTGGACTCTCTGTGCTTTCACTGGTTCCAGGATCTCTGGGCCTTTTTGACCCGGTTAAAGGCTCAATGTACATTCACAGGTTCTAGGCACCTTTTTTTGTGCAGATTTTAGCACTTTCCCTAGGGCCCCCTTTGAATTTTTGTTAAGAAACTGGACACACTGATTAGTCACTGTAATAGGATGCATGGTTCCTGGTCTCACATCCTTTTTGAGGGTGTCGTATTTCTTTTCGCCTGTACTCTTGCTTTGTTCGAAGGACCGTGAATGGCTACATGACGTCCAACTTCCTCTAGGTTTAGTGCTAGACGTGTACGTTCTCGGAATAGGACTCTTGGAATTACCGTACACCCCGTACAGTTATACAGTTCAGTAAAAAGATTGTTCAAAGTTTCCAGTGCACTGATAATGATCAACTGTTTGTGGTCTTGCCTTGTCTAGGGGTGGTATTGGTTCTGGAACTTCTGTCCCCTCGTAGTACTGCGGAAACAATTGTACCCTTCTGATTCTGGAGGCCTCTCTGTCACAGTTCACTGTCGTAGTTCAGGGTTCTGTGTAGTGATTCTGGGACCTTAGTTCTTGTGGGACTATCTTTTGTCCGTTCTTGGTTCTTTGTCCCCTTCTGGTGTGGGATTCTAGATTCTCTGACCAGCTTTCAGTCGTTGGACAGCCTTTGTATCCTCCTGGTTCTGGGACGACTGTTGCCCCCTCTTGGTCTAGGACGACCTTTGTCCCCTCTTGGTTCTGGGACACTTTTGTCCCTTCTTGGTTCTGGGATGATCTTTTTCCCCTGCTGATTGTAGGAACCTCTCTGTCACGATTCTCTGTCGTGGTTCTGGGATGACCTTTGTCCCCTCCTGGTTGTGGGAACCTCTCTGTCACGATTCTCTGTCGTGGTTCAGGTTCCGGGACGACCTTTGTCCCCTCGTGATTCTGGAACGAGCTTGTCCTCTCTTGGTTCCGGGACGACCTTAGTCCTCTCCTGGTTCTGGGAACTTCTCTGTCACAATTCTCAGACGTGGGAGCCTCTCTGTCATGATTTTCTGTCGTGGCTCTGGGACCGTTGTCCCCTCCTGGTTCTGGGACTTTGTCCTGGTTCTGGGACAACCTTTGTGCCCTCCTGGTTCTGGACGACCTTTGTACCCTCCTGGTTCTGAGACGACCTTTGTCCCCTGCTGGTTCTGGACGACCTTTGTCCACTGCTGGTTCATGGACCTTGGGGCGATCTTTGTTGACCTTAGTCCTGGTTCTTCTCGGAACCTCTCTGTCACGATTCTTTGTCGTGGTTCTGGGACCTTAGTCCAGGTTCTTCTCGGAACCTCTACGTCACGATTCTCTGTCGTGGTTCTGGGACCTTAGTCCTGGTTCTTCTCGGAACCTCTCTGTCACGAATCTCCGTCCTGATGGACCTTTGTCCTGGTTCTTCTCGGAACCTCTCTGTCACGAATCTCTGTCGTGGTTCTTGGACCTTAGCCCTGGTTCTTCTGTGAACTCCTTTGTCACAATTCTCTGTCGTGGTTCTGGGCCCTTAGCCCTGGTTCTTCTGTGAACCCCTTTGTCACGATTCTTTGTCGTGGTTCTGGGACCTTAGTCCTGGTTCTTCTCGGAACCTCTCTGTCACGAATCTCCGTCCTGATTCTGGGACCTTTGTCCTGGTTCTTCTCGGAACCTCTCTGTCACGAATCTCTGTTGTGGTTCTTGGTACTGGGACGATCTTTGTCCACTCCTTGTTCTGTTACTATGCTTTCCCAGTTCTGGACTCTCTGTCTTAGATCTGGGTTCTGCGTCACGGTCTTGGGGTATCGCCCCTCTGCTTTAAATAACTGGTAGTACGGTAATAACAGTGTGTGCAAATGGGCTGAGACAACTTTTGGCCCCTCCTGGTTCTTGGACCTTGGGACGATCTTCGTCCCCTCCTGGTTCTGTGACAAACTTTGTCCCCTATCTATCTACAACAATTTGGCGACGATTTAGCTGATCAGACCAGAGAAGAAGTCATCACAGCTTCGAGCAGCACCTCGCACCAAGAACCCACGGCGGTCCTCTTATCTGCTGCCAGTAACGTGATCGAAAGAAACAAGAAACCGGACAAACGAGGGGATACTCAAAAGAAACGTAACCAAGAAAAGAAAAGTGTATCTTCCCCAACCGTGAGTCAATTACTGATCCCTGGCAGCACCTCGCACTAAGAACACAGGGCAGCCCACCCACCTGCTGCCAGCAACGTGGCTACAAGAAGGAAAAACCTTGAAAAACGAGAGAAAACTAAAGAAAAAGAAACGAAGAAACTCATCCACTGCCTGTATCGGCAGAAAAAGAAAAAAAACTTCTAATCTGAGCAATGTGTTAAACCTGCCGCAAGTATTTCCCAGCTGTTTCCGGAAACAAGATAAAGTAGAGGAACACCGGAAAAAGAAAACAATCGCAGGTACAAGGCGTTATTACTTTGCTGACAGGAAAAAGAAACAAACTTGTGACGTCTGTCGCCTGAATTGCGAGTCAGTTACTTATCAAAGCTTATTTATCCCTGCATGCGTCATTTAAACTGTTTGCCACTAGATGGTGTATTTACACTAAGTAATTGTCAAACTAGAACAAAGTTAAACTCCGACGCTAATTAATCCTGTTTGAAAGTGATCATTAATGTCGGCGCTCTAAAGACGTGCACTTAGTAGTGCTGATCGGGGGCAAGGATCGGGTCCCGGCCTTGTTAAATGGTGTTTGGCAGTTGTCATAATGTGAAGAGAAGGAAAATTTTCACGTAGCAAGCGACCTCTGCATCACAAAATCGGCAGTCTAATTAGTCTTCTACCACAATCGAAGTAAAAAGGAACTAGATGCTACAACACATGTCGTCACTTGCACCAAATGTAACTCAATTAGTACTATGCGTGCGACCGATTTGTATTTAAAGGAGAGATGAGAGCATAAAGGCGCCGCAACCAGGAACTGTGCAGCTGTTTGAGTGCCTTTCCCATCGTGGAGATAGTGCGGTTGGTGTTTTGTAGTAGCAAGAAAGTTACAAAAGTACTTTATTTTAAATTACCGTGCTTGAACAAAAACTTATTGAATGTTCTTGATCTACATGTGGCAGTTACCTTCTGAGTGAGCACAGTCGCGTGAGTGTCCCAGCGTTCTGTCCATCGTGTCTCCATGAAGTGAAGCTGATGTTATTATAGACTTGAGGGACTGCAGCGCGTCTGACTTAGAGACGTCCTAAACGTGACGACGCTCCCAGCAGCCATCTTGGGGTGAGCAATTTCAATACCGAAATGTTCGTTAGTGTAACGCGATCCAAGTAAGATGCTTATCAAGCATCTTCATCTTTAGGCGCACGCATCGGTGTTATCAGCTGCTCACGCAATCAGTTTTCATCGCGTAAAGTCATCTGGAGTATGTACATTTCAAGCGTACCAACGTTTGGATGTGTAATCTCAGGTATTTATCGACTTTATTAACTGTGCATTATCTGAGAGTTAATTTTTTTTTGAAATTGCACAGAAAAGCCTCCAGTTCAAACACAGGGCATGAGGTATTGATAAGAAGACTGCTGTAGTGCTGGTGGTGTGTTGCGTGTTCAGTAAAGTCTACACATTTGATTTGGGTGCTGAACTTGAAGGAACCTTAAGGTGCGAATCTCAAGGTGTGTCTTTCAGGTACGAAAGACAGTTGCTGTTGAAGGCGCAGCCAAGAACTCACCTCGGCAAAGGAAAATTGACACGACATGTCAGGTCAGAAAAGTTGTTCGCAAGGGTGAATAGTGCACATATAATTGAAACAGAGTTATTTTAAAGCAAGCGTATGCCTGAAGTAACATATTGGAGTAATTTAAAGCCAACGTGTGTCTGAAATAACATATTGCAGTAATCGGTATGCGCAGCGGAGGCAAGCTGTGAGAGGTACCGTTAAGAGATCGTGTGACAAGCGTGGAAAGTGCGGTGAATAATTTATGAAGCAGCTGAGAGTGAGGGAACTCGGCTTCGACGAGACTGGTGAAGAGAGAATTTAAGCGTGTCCAGTAACTCCGCCTTACCGTTGTTGGGCAGAGAGATCCTTCCCATGGTGCTGTCATCCTCACTCTGATGACGTTGTAGAATTTCCATGGGTACTAGCGGAGAAGCTGCATCTTTAGTGTCACACGTCTGAAACATTCAAGCTGTACGTGCTCTTTCCCGCATGCGCCATTCCTGAATTGTGCGTTGCTAGGGAGCAGCGTCTCAAGGAAGTTTTCCTCGTTGCCAGGGAGCTCCGTGTTGACCTCCACAGCGCGCGTCATCGCGCAAAGTAAAACGTCATGACGCGACGTCAAGCCGCCATTTTGCAGCTTTGTTCTCTGTGTGTACTTTCGTTCCCATGGTTACGGGAACACAACGCAACGGAGCGCATTTAAACGAAGATAGGAAGATTTCTGTCCTGTGTGCCACAAGCAGATAAACAAGTGAAACACACATATTATGCTGCAGATTAATTGTGTTGTCTAGGAGATCAGCTGGTCAGTTTCCTGAGACAGCGCACGTCAGAAGATCCCAAGATTGATGTTTCGCTTGTCGGAAAGTGCTGCACTCCGATGTGCTAGTTACTGCTCGTCACTCAACCCGATGCCGCCATTCTGAAGGTAAAGGTAGGTAAAGGTAAACGAGTGCATGCTTAATAAAATATAACACAGATGTTATATTTTATATAGAACACAGATGTTATATTCTGGCAGCCAGCACTAACTTCAGCAATAGAAACGTTTCCTGTGTGTGCTGAACACGTTTTGCATACAAAACTATCGTGCTTAACTGCTGCAGCAAAGATGCACACATCGCAAAGGTCTAACTCGTGTTGTCATCACCAACAGTGCCACTTCATTGTCAATAACTGTGCATAAATGCAAACGTGTGCAAATAGGTTATATGAAAGCAAACACACCACTGTCAAATGAGTAAACACGATTGTTTAGGATTACAAGACCCCACCTGCCATCTTACAGTCAGGCATTAAAAATAAAGACAAATAAATGACAATAGTGCATAACGCACTTTGTTGGCTCAGCCACAGTGACATTTTGCGCATGGATACTGCGCAATGTAAGGCCTTTAAAGCAAAGAAGGAAGAGGGATATGCAACATTTCTAAATGGAAATAATGAACTAGCCTACCTTTTGGAGCAATGGGAACTGCACTAGTGCTATGATACTGGACGTTTCTTACCTTAAATCAGGGCTCTAATGTGTGCGTCCATTAGGCTAGTACCAGAGTCTGAGACATAACATGGTAGTTGACAGCCCAGAACCGGGACATCAACCCAAGGAGTAGACAAGTCTCTCAGAATCTGTACCGGGAGAGGATAAAGGTGGTCCCAGGACCAGAAGGGGACAAAGGCCCCAGAACCAGAAGGGGACAGAGGTCTCACAACCAGTACCGGGAGAGGACAAAGGAGGTCCCAGGAGACAAAGGTCCCAGAATCAGAAGGGGACAAAGGTCTCACAACCAGTACCGGGAGAGGACAAAGGTTGTCCCAGGACCGGAAGGGGACAAAAGCCCCAGAACGAGAAGAGGACAAGAGTTCCAAAACGCGACACAGTTTCGTGACAGAGCGGTTCCCAGAACCAAGACAAAGTTCCAAGAACCAGGACAAAGCTTCCAGTACCACGACACAAAATCATGACACAGCGGTTCCCAGAACCCGGACGAATGTTCCGCATCTAGAACCGGGCTTCATAGCCCACAGTACTGAGACAGATAGTCCACAGCAAAATAAAAGAAGAAGAGTAAAAGGAACATAGTGTCCCGAACCACAGAAAGAGGCCCATAACCCGAGAAAGAGAACCAGAACCGAGACACCTGGTCCAGAACTTCAACTTGGACTGTGAGAGAACTAGCTCCAACTGTTGGAAAGGCGCTTGCTAATATACGGAATCCATGGCAGCCTCGCTGATGTGATGGGAAAATTTTACTCAGAGGACATTGGTTATGCTTTCGAAGCTGAGAATAGGAATTCACCCCACCAAAGCCACCACGGATCCACAGTTCCCTTGCGGATGAAAGTTTCAAAGGGAAAATCGTGCAATTACATTCAAGCTAGTTCTGTAGCACTGAGAGCCCAAGAAAAGAAGAAAAAAACTGTGTCACTGAGGCCAGAACCAGAGAAAGAGAACCAGAATTGGCACGAGGGGACCGACAAGTAAAAACCGCCCAGAAACCGGACAAAGATGAAGCATGCTGGACCAACGATTATCTCGTCTGACCACTGGAAACATCACAAGCGGCTTGGCACCTGATAATCCCAGAACCGGGTATGGACAAATGTCTCAGTACCAGTATTCCAACCAGGACTAAGTCTCCACCCTTGAAGAAAGAAAGAAAACTTCAAACTAGAAAAAAAAACTCCAAACATCACATGCAGTACTGCACTTGGAAATCTCGAGGAGTACCCAGGACTCTAGTACCTGTAAAGCATGGAGGCATCTGTTGAGCTGTTCATCTTCAACTTGGAGCGGAAAGTGATGGTGGACAGAAACAGATTGGAGAAAGTGAACTGTTTTTTCCTGTTTTTGTCAGTCTAAGGGGAGTAGGTGGTGGTGATACCTATTAGTTGTTTTGGGTGATGTGTCTCACCTCACACTTCTTTCTTGACACTCTTTGCCCCTAAACGCTCGCATGTCTTAACGAACTAAGAATAGTTCAAGACGTCATAGACCTCCTATCTGTCTTAATTATTATTGTTGTTGTCTCCCATACATTAAGCTTCATTTTTGTAATTTGTTTATTTATTTCATTTTTCGGTAAAGGAGGAAGATGTGTTGTAAATTAGTTCTTCATGTAACATGGCTGACAGTGGTCTCTAGCCCTTCCTTTATGTTCTTACCTCCTTAGCCTCACAGAATACCTATGTGTGTTCTAACTTGTACCGGAGTGCTCTACTCTTGTCAGTTGATGGTCTGGTCAGCTGGCGAGATGTGCGCTCAGCTATGTCCTACAATAAATCTACATGTAAATAACTAGAAGTGCCCTGAGATCTATCTACAACAGGAAACCTAGCAAACCTATACATTTTTTAAAACTAGACACCCAGGGGAATCCAGGATGGGTGACTTGTCTGGCTCTCACCAGATTCTGTTACCCAGAATCCCTAGCAAACCTCAAACTTTGCCAAAAAAATCACATTTTCCTCACATTTCTGTGATGGAAAGTTCTGGAATCTGTGTGGATCCACAAAAGTCCACCCACCTCGCATTTCCCAAAGTCTTCTAATAAAAATGGTATGTCACTTGTGTGGGTAGGCCTAGTGCCCGCGATAGGGAACGGCACAAAACACAACGTGGACACACCACATTTTTACAGTGAAAACTGACCCTTTTTTTGCAAAGTGCCTAGCTGTAGATTTTGAACCCTAGCTCTGCCGGCACCTAGGTAAACCTAGCAAACCTATACATTTTTGAAAGCTAGACACCGAGGGGACTCCAGGATGGGGTGACTTGTCTGGCTCTCACCAGGTTCTGCTACCCAGAGTCCCTTGCAAACCGCAAACTTTGTCCAAAAAAAACACATTTTCCTCACATTTCTGTGATGGAAAGTTCTGGAATCTGCGTGGATCCACACAATTCCATGCACCCTGCATTCCCCAAAGTCTTCCGATAAAAATGGTACCTCACTTGTGTGGGTAGGCCTAGTGCCCATGACAGGAAACTGCCCAAAATGCAACGTGGACACACCACATTTGAACAGTGAAAACTGACCCTTTTTTTGCAAAGTGCCTAGCTGTAGATTTTGAACCCTAGCTCTGCCAGCACCTAGAGAAACCTAGCAAACCTATACATTTTTGAAAACCTGACACCCATAGGAATCCAGGAGGGGGTGACTTCTGTGGCTCTAACCAGGTTCTGTTACCCAGAATCCCTTGCAAACCTCAAACTTTGGTAAACAAAAACACATTTTCCCAACATTTCTGTGAAGGAAAGTTCTGGAATTTGTGTGGATCCATAAAATTCCACCCACCCAGCATTTTCCAAAGTCTCCTGATAAAAATGGTACTTCACTCGTGTGGGTGGGCAGGGAAGGGCCCAAAACGTATTGTGGAGACATCACAATTACCTATCACAAAACAGCCTGGTTTTGCAAGGGGGGTCACCTGGGTTTTTGGCCCCGGGCTCGGAATCCATCTAGGGAAACCTACCAAACCCACATGTTTCTGAAAACTAGACACCCGGGGGAGTCCAGGGAGGTATGGTTTGCGTGGACCCCCCAACGTTTTCCTACCCAGAATCCCTGCAAACCTCAAATTTAGCTGAAAAATCACTTTTTCTCACATTTCTGTGTGGAAAAGTTGTGGGATCACCGGGCTGACACAAATTTCCTCTGACGCAGCGTTCCCCCAGGTCTCGCGATAAAAATGATACCTCACTCGTGTGGGTGGCCCAAGTACTCGTGACAGGCAAGGGCCCAAAACGTATTGAGGAGAGTTCAAAATTACCTATCACAAAACGACCTGGTTTTGCAAGGGGGGCCCCGGGCTCACACGAGTGAGGTACCATTTTTATCGGAAGACTTTGGAGAATGCGGTGTGCATGGAATTTTGTGGATCCACGCAGATTCCAGAACTTTCCATCACAGAAATGTGAGAATTATTTTTTTACAAATTTGACGTTTGCAAGGGATTCTGGGTAACAGAACCTGGTGTGAGCCACACAAGTCACCTCATCCTGGATTCCCCTGGGTATCTAGTTTTCAAAAAATTTATAGGTTTGCTAGGTTTCCCTAGGTGCCGGCAGCGATAGCGTTCAAAATCCACAACTAGGCACTTTGAAAAAAAAGGATCAGTGTTCGCTGTAAAAATGTGGTGTGTCCATGTTGCGTTTTGGCCCGTTTCCTGTTGCGGGCCCCTAGGCCTACCCACACAAGTGAGGTACCATTTTTATTGGAAGACGTTGGGAAATGCGGGGTGGGTGGAATTTTGTGGATCCACGCAGATTCCAGAACTTTCCATCACAGTAATGTGAGATAAATGTGTTTTTTTTTTTTTACAAAGTTTGGCGTTTGCAAAGGATTCTGGGTAACAGAACCTGGGGAGAGGGACACAAGTCACCCCATCCTGGACTCCCCTTGGTGTCTAGTTTTCAGAAATATAGAGGTTTGCTAGGTTTCCCTAGGTGCCGGCTGCGCTAGTGCGCAAAATCCAGAGGTAGGCACATTGTGACAAAAAAAGTCAGTGCCTAGTGGGCTTTCTGACACCCTGGGGGGTGAATCAGGGGGGGGGGATTTTACCCCCATATGCCCCCAAGGGGACTAGAAAGACTGCGGCTATTTTTTTGGGGGGGTGGGGTCATTCGTATGCCCATTCTGGGCAGCCCCCACCCCATGTATAAAAAAGCCAGCGTATTCGCTGGTGCCTAGTGGGCTCTCTGCTGCCCCCCGGGAGGCAGATCAGGGGCTACTGCCCCCATCTGCCTCCTGGGGGGGCAGTAATACTGTGGCATTTTTTTTAGGGGGGTGATGGATTTGGCATGCCCTTTCTGGGCAGCCCCCACCCCTGAATTTTGAAAAAAAAAATCCCTGATGCCTAGTGTGCTTTCTGCCCCCCCCGGGGGGCAGTTAAGGGGCTATTGCCCCCATCTGCCTCCCGGGGGGGGCAGAAAGACTGTGGCCCTTTTTTGGGGTGGGGGCATTGGCATTCCCATTCGGGGCAGCCCCCACCCCTACGTATAAAAAAAGTTAAATAATCCTTTGGTGCCTAGTGGGCTTTCTGCCCCCCCCCGGGGGCAGACCAGGGACTACTGCCCCCATCTGCCCCTGGGGGCCAGAAATACTGTTGCTTTTTAAAAAAAATCCCTGGCTTCTAGTGGGCTTTCTGCCCCCGCCGGGGGTCAGATTGGGGGCTAATGCTCCTGTCTGCTCCCTGGGGGGGCTGAAAGACTGGAATTTTGCTGGGGGGTGGGGGCATTGTCATGCCCATTTTGGGAAGCTCCCACCCCTACATCAATACAAAAAAATCCCTGGTTTCTAGTGGGCTTTCTGCCCCCCGGGGGTCAGATTGGGGGCTACTGCCCCTGCTTGCCCCCCGGGGGCAGAAAGACTGGAATTTCTCTGGGGGGTGGGGGAATTGTCATGCCCATTTTGGGTAGCCCCCACCCCTACATCAATACAAAAAAATCCTAGGTTTCTAGTGGGCTTTCTGCCCCCCCCGGGGGGGCAGAAAGACTGTATTTCCCAAAAATATTTGGGGGGAGCAAAGGCCCTTGCCTAAGCGGCCGATCCCCCCTCCCTGGTGTCTAGTGGGTGGATCCCTGCTTGAGGATCGCCCTCCTGGGGTGATCCCCAAGCAGGGATCCACTAGGGAGGGGTACCATTGGAAAGGGGAGATTCTTCCCTTTCCAATGATACCTTTCCCATCTTTCTACGTGCTCGGGGAGCTGCGATAGCCCCCTGAGCACATAGAAAGTAAAACTGAAGTTTTTCGGTTTCTATGAAATGACATCAGTGCGACGTGCGCGCTGATCGTTATTTCACAGAACCAGGGGGAGAGCCTCAGGAGCTGGGGAAACTCTTCCCCAGCTCCCGAGGCTGTTGGGGAGAAAAGGAAATCCCTCTGGTGCCTGCACCAGAGGGATTTCCGGTGCCATGTGCAAGGACGGCCGGGAGCTGTCCTGAGCACACGAGCACTGTGGCTCAGGACGGCTCCCCGCCGACCTGAGCACCGAAGGGGGTAAATGGTATCTTGAAAACCACTTCTTTTACTTCAATCAGGAGCTTTTCCAGCAGAGACGGGGTACAGCGATGGGCACCTGCTTCGCCCCCAGTTATGCATGTTTACACTTGGGCTGGTGGGAGAAATGGGTGCTTATCGCTAACCACAGTGATCTGTGGAATGACTACGTAGTCTGCTGGCTACTATATATTGATCACCTATTTGTGGTCTGGAGGGGCACTCTGGAATCAGCTGAATCCTTTGTTAGATTAATCAATGTCAATACTATCAAACTCCAATTTGTGGCACATATTAGTATGACCCAGGTTGACTTCCTTGACTTACAGGTATATATTCAAGACAACAAAATCGAGACACAGCTACATAGGAAGACAACTGCAGGAAACTCATTGTTTCACGCTGACGGTTTCCACCCATTATATCCCAAAAATAGCATCCCCTATGGGGAAATGCTTCATCTCAGGAGAAACTGTAGTTGCAAAGATGAGGTACTTGTAGGTCAAACTGAGATTGTTAATAGATTTACAAAGAGGTTATAAAAAAGATATACTTGAGTCTGCCCAGGTGAAAGCCAACCAAAAAAGCAGGGAAGAACTATTATTTAATAAGGTTCCAAAACATTGGAACCAACCATAATATTGACAGTGGGATTCAGCAAACAAGAAAAACAAATAAGGGCCATTATGAGGAAACATTGGCACCTAGTACAGGGTGATGTGGTATTAGGACCTTCCTTGCCCAAATTCCCATGTATTGCATTTAGAAAGGCTACCTTCATGAGAGATGCCTTAGTAAAAAGTAGCCTGGAGGGTGTAGAGAAAAGAAGTTGGTTACAACCAAGTAATGGCTTTCATAAATGCTCTACATGCAGGGCTTCAAAATTTGGTAAGAACACCTATGAGTACTCCACGCCTTTTAATGACAGACCGTAGAAAAAATCAGAGGCATATTCAGTTGCAAAACTGAATATGCAGTTTATGTGTTGGAGTGCGAATGCAATTTGAAATATGTAGGAAGCACTAAACTACAGGTCCACAAAAGAATTCTTCAACACCTCAGGGCGATTACGAGCGCGAACCACAATTACCCTGTTGTACGTCACTTTGCTGAGCACCACAACAGTAGTTTGAATCAGATTAAGTACTTTGTCATAGATTCAATCCCTAAATTAGCAAGGGGTGGTAATCGAGAAAGGATGCTGAGGCAGTTGGAAAACAAATACATCTTAAACCTTGATTCTAAATCACCCAATGGGCTAAATCAAGAATATGATCTCCATACATTCCTATAAGTGCTCTGATATTAGATACTGACTTCACATTAGTCATAGGTTGGATTTGTATCTCCAACACATATGCTCAGCACCCTACTCCCTTATGCATTTTTTATATTTTTAAACAGGTATGAACATGATGTGGGTTTATTAATTGTTTGCACTTACACATTTTTAAATGAGGGTTGTGATTGAAATCAATATAAATTTTGGTTTGATTAATTTTAGAAAATTAAATTTGACTAATTCTTTAATTTAATGTGATCTAATAGCTTGAGCCACAGAGGACATCTAATTGAATTTCGGCATATGGAGTAAATAGACATATGAAACTGAAGATTAGTTTTAAATTGAAATGATGGAGGCTAGATTAATCTCTAATTATGACCCACCAGCAACCCGAAAGTGGATTTATCCAGTAAGGTTATGAATTATTGTGAAATTTGTTTCCATAATCACAAGTGGGGTATCAGTTAAGAAAAAACAATGCAATAGTCTCCTATCAATAATAATAATTGACAATATGTGCATCCAAAAATCTATGGACAAACCATCAATTCTTATTGTGCTTTTATGGTGCTTTTATACTATCGTGGCCATGTTAAGATGAAATTACTAAACTCTATAAATGTATTTAAACTGATATCTTAAAACAGTCATGAGAAAGCTATGAGTTAGACTTATGTGTACTGTTTAATAACTCTCGAAATGTGTTAATATTGTTGTAACACTAAGTACATATCTTTGCACATATATTGTGTATTTTGCACAAAAAAATGAAAAAGATGTTGTGTCCATAGATCGTAGGCTACCAGATTCTCAACCAAATCTCGGTGTGGTAGAGTTAAGGCAATGACATCCGTTTCAACCCCCGGAGTAGAATATCGTTTGGCCCCAACAATGTCGTCCCTTATTATGGCACGGCATCCCTGCACTTTCCGTATCCAATGAATGGTTTTGTTAATAAGGGAAACCTCATCCTCTGTAAATAATCGAGGTGCAGGCTTGGGTACATTGATCATATATATTATACTTTTCTGCACTGGATTAATGCCTCTGCTGTGCGGTAAGGAATGCCTACTGGCATGCAAAGATGAAGTGCTTGTTGATGGAGCCATTAGTGGTTTTAAGGCTGGAAAGTTTAAGTGCACCATCCTATTTACTATGTCCCCCCTTCCCGTTCCGAGCGCTGTGGGCTCCTGTGGCCCTCCCAGTGTTTATCTTGCTGGCGCTGTCACCCCCAACGACATTGGTAATGGTCGAATAACCCCCTACCGATGGTTGTGTGTGGTGCTGCCCTCCCATGTCATGTACCCTAGATGGAGATTGACATCCTAGTTTATCTTTTAATGTTTGAACTACGTTATGCACCCTGGTAAAGGATTCGGAAAGCTGACCCACAGCTACCTTAAGTGCTTTTATTTATATGGTCAGATTCAGTAACTGTGCAGATAGTGAGTTCGGCACATGGGGGTCACTGCTTGTAGATTTTAACTGAGTGTCTTTAATTTCTCTGCAGGGGACCGATTTCCCCCTGCTGCGGGGGGCTGGGCTGGTCATTAAATGAGCCTTCCTTTTTAATCGTGTTTTAATCATAGGCCTTTCTTTAAATGACTCACTTCTGATTTCATTAGACCCGTCCACAAGAACAGCTGTATCTGAGAGTGGGGCATAGCTGTTACTACATTGAAAGATGGAGAGGTCTTCTACTGATACTACCCTTCTATGACTGTATTTCCAACTGCGTTCGGGGTAGAGCTATGTGCAGCTGTCTGACTAGTCCCATCATTCTCACTATTAGAGGGTAGCTTATTGCGGCCATTAAAAATGCTGTATATAGGTTGTGTACTATGTACTGGGACACATGGGGTGTTAGATTCAAGAATACCTTCACATTCCGATAAAAGACTGTCAATACGGTCAAGTACCCCCCCACTCTCATCTTTATGACCTTCAGTGCTATTTGTGGCCTTTTTACTCTTCTTCGCAACCTTTAGCTTTGAAGCTTGCGCGCCCTCCTCCTTTGCCTTTCGCTTTCCCATTCTGGGACTTTTTACGGCCACACTAAATTAGTTCTATGTTAGTTCAAAATCAATGTCCCAAGAGGATGTAGTGACAAAGCAGAATGCCACTGTAGGGCAACAGATAACAGTACCTTGTTCCTTAGACGGAGATACGATGAATAAGCAGGTTTGCGCAGTGGTGAAACAAAGGTCGGGATGGCCCAGCCCAGCCTACTCCGGGCTTCGACGGGCGCAGATGGGCCCGGCCTTCGCCTGGGCGTGGCCCGGGCACGCCCAAGCACGTCCCGCGCAGCGGGAGTCCCGTGTTGAGTTAAAGCACCTCCGGGCGCTCTGTCCTGACGTAGGCGCCTCCTGGCGCGATGTGTACTGGGGGCTGGAGTCCCCTCTGGCAGCGGGCAGCAGGGTGCAGAAAGAGACAAGATGCAGGCTCCCGCGCAGCAGGAGTCCCGTGTTGATTTAAAGCGCCTCTGGGCGCTCTGTCCTGACGTAGGCGCCTCCTGGCGCGATGTTTACTGGAGGCTGGTGTCCCCTCTGGCAGCAGGGTGCAGAAAGAGACAAGATGCGGGCTCCCGCGCAGCGGGAGTCCCGTGTTGATTTAAAGCGCCTCCGGGCGCTCTGTCCTGACATAGGTGCTTCCTGGCGCGATGTTTACTGGGGGCTGGAGTCCCCTCTGGCAACGGGCAGCAGGGTGCAGAAAGAGACAAGATGCGGGAAAAAGAAAAAAGAAACGATCTTGCACTTTATGCAGTGATTTGCACTTTATTTTGTTTATGTCTACATATCATGTGGTGTATTTAAATCTGTCTTCGAAAAATGTAGCACGTATGTGATCAAGGCAGGACTGGCCGAAACGTGTCATAACAGCATTTTCCAATATATTCCTCTGAGCTGTACAATTGGTGTCCACACCCAATCTTTGGGGGATTGTATTAATATTATATATATATATATATATATATATATATATATATATACACACACACACACACACGCACACGCTGCGTGGGGAACCGTGAAAAAGTCCTGAACACATCATATAAGTTTAAACAGTTACTGTAAAGAAATATTCAAACAAAGTACTACCATTTCTGTTGTACATACATCACTATTATAGTATATATAACAATATATTCTATGTTATCACTTTCAGAGTGTGCACACTTTCAATAAAAAGAGGTTTGCATACTTTGAAAGTGATAGAATATAATGATTATATATTTTTTTTCGCGGTTCCCCACCTGATGTTTTTAACTAGTTTTGACAGGTTCCAATTGATGTATGAGTGAGGTTTGATTGAGATATGCTTGTGGGTATGCTGAAATTGTATTCATGTTTGTTGAGAGGGTCTGGCTGAACCTTAAGAGAAAACATTTGTGTACATTATTGCTTATTGGTATCAGTTTTGTTATCTTATTCTATGCTCCACAAATGATGATTGAATATATGGAATACAGTATCACAATGTGCTAAAAAGAAAAATAATATTGAATAAAAGTTTTGTGATTAAAATATACCAAGTTTTTTGGGTCATTATAATTATTGGCTCAGGATACATGTTATAGAAAAAAACAAATTTATGGATGTACACCAATGTAAAGAAATAGAGTTAGAGGTTTTTGTTTGCTGTTCTGAGCTTATTCTCCCCTGTACCTTCCTCTCTTTATTCAATTTGTATGGGGTCCCCTTCTGTTCTTGAAACTGCAGGAATCGTGAATGCCTAGAAGCCAGTGAATAGACGGACCAGGGGCACTGAGTATAAGAAGGCAATATGGCCAGAGGGACCGAATGGGAGGGACTGGAACAGTAAGGTGCAGAGATGTTGTGATTCGGAGATATTGAAATAAGTTTTCCCCTTAGAGACTGTGATGTAGCCACAGACAAGGAGGATAAGATACCGACGAGGAGATTTAGGCCTCCTGGGTAGGCTAACATACATGAAATGAAGAATATAAAAATAAAACCCTTAGTTATTGAATGCCCTGAAACCACATCTGAGAGCTTTATCAAACTACAGGCCCCCCTGAAAACTTCAAACCTGCTTAAAACTGAGTTTTACGTATGAAAAGGGTCATGACTGAAGAACATTAGACAAGCTTCTAACACAGGGCTCCTCAAAGTACGGCCCGGGGGGCCACATGTGGCCCTCCTGACCTTTACATGCGGCCTCTTGATCAACATCAGCACTGGGCTGCTGTTCACTGGAATCAGCATGAACATTATGAAGATGTTAAATAAACAGGCAAGCCTTTATTTGAAGGTTAATTGAAGTTAAGGAAAGGAAGTAACTATGTTGTCCTGCACCAGTTAACTTTAGGAACACCTTCATTTTCAAAGCCATCTTTCAGCAAAAGTGTAAAAATATGATAAGGTCTCTTCAAAATTCAAAAAGTGTATTTCATTAAAATACAGAACCATTTACTTAGTATATCAGATTGTATCAGTGTAATGAGAAGTATTTTTTTTAAGTGAGAGTTTTCAAATATGAATTTAGAAACATTCATTCTTTCCCTACACTGACAACAATGCCAATAGTGAACTAAGAGGCAAGTCAGTTGTTATGTGCACTCTTAGGGTGGCTTAGGTTCCTATTATACATGAACAACGTTATAGTTACTGAATCAAACACAGGGGAAGGTTTTGTATACAGCACACATCCTGAAGTCATGTATTTTGAGGTCCTCTTATATGTGATAGTGAATAAAAAGGAAGAAAGTGAAATAAATCAATTGCCTAGGGTCACACAATTTGGTAACGTGGTGAAGTTGGGATTAATCCCAGGTTCTCTGGTTTCACTTTGAGCAATTAAGCCACTAGATGTATAGGCTTTGCTTCCCCTATACCAACCTTACCAACCCCCTCCCCCACCGGACCACCACCACGCTGGCATCAATGTGGCCCTCGGTCACATCGCAGACCAAACTTTGCTGCTCTTAGGAAAATTTTTGCGAGTACCCATGTTCTAACCTATGTAATGCTCCACATAAGCGACCGAAGCAGGCGTTGGATTTGAATACATTTAGGGGATCATTTAAAAGCCTTATGTGCCGCCTGAACTTCCCTTTTTGAGACGTTCCAGTGGCGCACAGAGCTTAGCTATATCTACAAGGCCACATAAAGCCACCCTGCGTGGCTTTTCATGGCCCTGTAGATATGGAGTGAGGCAGCGCAGCACAAGTGCCTCACACTACAATGGGGAGGCGTGCCATGGGCGTTACAGTGGGTGTTTACAAGCTGTAAACCTGGGATGCGTCAAAAGCCTACGCCTTCCCAGGGGTGGGGTAGAGGAGGCACAATGAAGCAGAATAACATTATTTCTCTTCATTTTTTCCTCTTTCTGTGTGTGCTGCATTATGCAGCACACATAGAAAGAGGAAATTGCCTCCATTGATTGATTTTGTGCAGGAAGGTGTCCCTTCCTGCTCAAAAACCATCAGCCCTACAAAGAAGACACCCTTGCATCATGGTGCAAGGGTGCCTGCGTTGGCGCATGGCAGCCAATTGAAGGTCAGCGTACAGAGGACAGGAATACTCGTATCTACGGTGCATTCCAGCCCTTTGTTTTTTGCCGTAGGGCAGCGCAGCAGAAAGGCTTGTGGCGCAACCCTATGGCAAAATATTGTAAATGAGGCCCTTAGTGCTCAGGTGAGAGCGGAAATGCTCAGAATTAACCTAAAAGCAGGCCATAGTCCTTTATAAAACACACAAAAATAGATAAGTAAAGTGTAACCCCACGGCTGGTATATGTAATGACGTCTGCTTGTTGCATTTATGCAAGCTGAACACTTAAAATACATTCCATGAATTTGTTTACAGTGGTTTGCATTTGTGTTCGGTTAGTGCATAGAAACTGTCATTTAAAATAAATGTTGTGTACGTTTCTGTTGAACTGCCTGCATGTGTTTATTTTGGCGACTGTTGTTTCTTAAAGGCTTGGAAGGAGAGGCTTGTAAATCATTTATGACTTCAAACGACAACAAAAGCCCCGCGTGGCCTGTTACCACACCTCACTTGTACTTTAGCTTACCAGCTGGTTACATCACCAGCTCTGTCGAAATAGTGGCAGGGTCACAGAAAATGGCACAAGTCTTAGGCGCTCGTTATAGGTGCATCAGATTATTCCAGTCCTGCTATCTGTTATGAGCAGTTTACCTCACGAATCACGATGCCCCTCTTTACAATTGGCCGGGTAACAGGTGTGATATCTATCGCACATGATAAAATCCGACCCCCCCTGAGTCGAAGCTTATCAGGTGCGATAAATATCCCCCAAATGTACGTTTTCTTTTATTAATAACATGTTAATTTTGGCGCTTACTGCACCAAAAGCCACATCTCAGGCAATTACCGCACATTTTTCCTACGCTAAATAAATATCGACAGGTTTCACCTGCCAATATTTTTTTTACAAAACTCATAATTGCTATATATGTGTGGTAACCGAAGTTACGGGTGCCATAGATATTTCATACTGCTCCAGGGCACTTGTGATCACTACCTTAGATGCACACTTCAACTGGCCAGATGACTGACTCTTCATCCCTGTTCGGGGTTTCTGCTGACCCTCGGGTAACATGTTTCACAATTTGTAGTCATTTGCTCTCTTTATTGGTGCAGCTTGTTGGCGTGAGTCTGTTGTTTTCAGGGATTTAAAAACTTCAAGATACACACAATTCATGGACCACACAATTTCCTAATTATACTAATTACAGGGCAGATTCTTCCTATAATTGTATTCCAGTCCTCATTAGCGTGCCTTTGAAAGCGCCGACGCTCTGTCAGGCATGCAACATTCAAACTCTGTTAATTTGATGGGGGTGGGTTGGGCCTGCCCTGCTGCAAGCTGTGTGTGCCACTGCTGTGTGTGCTGGAGTCTCGTGTTAATAATGCAGCCTCTCTCCCAGCTCCAGAATCCCTTTCTGCTTGCAGTTTCAACAATTCAGCAGTTCTTTAATCAATTATAAAAGTAACAGTAACCCAAGGGCGACCCATATTGCAAAAGCTCCCAAGCAGATTTCATTGTTTATCACAACATTAACTTCCAAGATAAAACGCCGTTGTGTCTCCGTGACCTCAGTTTATCAGCAATATTCCGGGAAGCTGGAATGTGCAACAAGAACAAAATGGCAGCCTTTGCGTTTGTCCTTCGTTTCATACCTGATTGTTTCGTTTTGATTTGTTTACACTCATACACATCCGCATGCACGCTGTTGCAGGCACTCGCATACACCCGCAGTGACTGCTTTCCCTTTCCGTGTATATTATTTGTCTTATCTGCTATAAGTGCAATATAACATGATACATTTATATTACACCTCCAATTCAAGATAGATAGATAATTTTTATTGGACAATTAATTAAAACCATTGCAATGAAATCACTTATAAATATACAATATAAAATTTTGTTCCCTTATTCTACAAGATAAAAAGACAGGTTGTTTCAATCAATTATGCAAAAGTTAAGAAAAATGAAAACACCGTTTTCGTTACTATAAACATAAAAATCCTTAAAAGGAGTACATGACATGGCCCAGCTTTACGAGTTAAAGTTCTATACGATGGGGGAGTCCAGAGAAGCCCTTATTGCCATCAAATATTTCAGAAACCGGGCCGCCAGCTGCGCTGATTCACCTTTCATGCACTCTACTAAAGCGGCATGACATGTTCGTATATTTAAAATACGCCAAATTGGACGAAGCCAGGATATTCTCAGTGGACGCAATTTCGCACAAATGCACAATATGTGAATTAGTGATTCCTCTGCTGCTCCGCAAGCTCGGCACTTGGTAACTACAGACTCTTTATACCCTTGCCCATATTTGTATGCCAACAGTGGGATCAGTCCGAACCGCAACCTCATTAGTTGTCGGTTCAATATTGGTTTTAAAGGAGAGGACAGATAATATGGCAAAGTCACACTGACGTAGAGGGTCGAGGCCCAGCTTCCATGATTTAAGTTTTTTAATGTTTGCATATCACAGTCTGCAGACAGTAGCTTTGCCTGTTTTGTTAAAAGTCTTGAGGCCGCAGGTATAGATAAGGAGGCTGACCATATTTCCTTTGCATCCAATACCTCTACACAGTGGGCTAGATATTCACACCATGTGGACCCTTTGGTATTTATCATTGTCCAGATATGTCGTTTCAAGGTGTTTTCCCGAGCTTGTTTAGCCTTTAGACAATATGCAATAAATCTCGCCTTCAGGATCCATTTTTGGGAAGAAAGGTTGAATTCTCTCCGAATTTGAGCATGAGCAGTGGCAGTCGGCAAGAAAAAAACTTTACGAAAACAGGCCGACTGTGCTCTATCCACCCATGTTGTCATCTTATCTTTGAAGGCTATTGCACCATGCGCTAATAATGGTAAAAATTTTGCCCCCATTAATCGAATTAGGGGAGTACGGTCAGGGGAGCTCATGGCTTTCCTTGCTCTACAAAAGATGCCCTCCAAAGATTGAGCTGTACCTTGCATTGCAGTAATGTGGGAAGAGGGCCATCCTTTGTGATCGATCCACACACCTAAATACTTATAGGTGGTCACAATCTCGATGGATTTACCTTCGATGTTCCATGCACCCTTCCTTTTTAATTGTCGCGATATTATCATTGCCTTTGTTTTTGCGGTATTCAGTTTTAAGTTGTTCTCTCTACAATATAGCGATAGTACCGTTAACAGCCGCTGTAGACCAATCTGGGTTTGGTCGAGCAATATCGTATCGTCCGCATATTGGAGTGATTGGATTTTGATATCGGCTATTTTGGGGGGAAATGCTCGTGCTACAACCAACCGTTACGGCAAATCAGCCAGGTATAAATTAAAGAGCATTGGGGCCAATAGACATCCTTGCTTTAAGCCCTTATTAGTATGAATTTTTTGGGTGTTATAACAAGTGGCTGTAACTCTGATCTTAACCCAGGTGTCCGAATATAGGGCAATCAGTGCTGTTAGGAGCCTGTTATCAATGCCCCAATTTTTTAGTTTCATCCATAATCACTGACGAGAAACACTGTCAAAGGCAGTTTGAAAATCAATGTAAGCAAGGTACAGGGCCCTGCCTTTTCTTGCCAGTGTTGTTTCAATCAGGTTGGAAATGCAAATCAGATTGTCTTCAATATGTGAACCCTTTTGGAACCCTGTTTGCGTATAGGGAATCAGTTTGCACTTTTCAACCCAAGCCGTCAGCTCTTGCAGCAGAATGCTAGCATAGCACTTCCCGTTCACATCTAGGAGCGCAATCATTCTATAGTTTTCTGGGGTGGATCTTGAGCCTTTTTTATGTATCGGAACAAGCAGGGATCCCCTCCACGACTCCGGGATACTTCTTCCCAACCTAAACTCCTGGAATAGAGGCACCATAATTTTTGCCCACTTATCCGCCATCCCTTTGAAAACTGTGGGGGGGATTCCATTGGGGCCTGGTGCCCCTCCAGAGCGCATTTTTTTAATGAGATGCAGGACTTCACCCAATGTAATTTCTTTTCGGCCGCCAGAGTGAGCCTGCAGCTCCGAACTCAAATACTTGTTGTTAATGTACCTCATAAGGGGAGTTGTACCATTATAACTGGTTGTCTCCACATAAAGTACTTCGATATAGTTTTCCCAAATTGTAGGTGAAATATTTGTGATTGTAGGGCTGCAAGTGGTCCTACAGCACTTATTCATCCAGTTCCAAAATCGCTTCTGGTCTCGTGATTTTATAATCTCATGAGCTTTACTCCAGTGGTTTTCTTCCATCATTCTTGCGTAAGAAAATCTCGCTTTTCTATATTCACGGCGGATATCTTTACACTTGGCTTTAAGGGATTTATGTCCCAACACCTCCTTTGTAGGTTTATGCAGAAGATTATTTAATTTACGTTTTAATGATTGCATTAGCAGCTTTTGTTTCACGAGACAATCATTTATTCTGGGGAGTTGGGTGGATCTTGAGTTTGACAGTGTTGTTAATTTATCCCTTGTGTCTTCCAAAAGGAGTTCCCATGAGTTACTTGAGAACGATTTGCTGTTGTCCTGGGTTGCTTTATTCAGCAAAGATTCCACTTCTAAGTTGATTTTTTCTTGGTGCTCTGTTATCCACCTAATTTTATTTATTAGTTCACAATTTTTCTCCTCGCCGATGAGTTTGATTCTAGGTCGGCGACATTGCAGGGCTATAATGCCACAGGAAATTATTGCGTGGTCACTTGCCACGGTGGGTGTTACCAAGAAATCCTGAATTACATGGAAATGGCCGATCGAAATCCAGATATAGTCCAATGTGGCCAATCTATAGTTTGAAAGATGGGTGTAAGCTGCAGGGGAGTCAGCGGCAGCTCTGCCATTTAGGATACGGAGACCCAAATGATTAAGAAAGGCTGAGAGTTTGAGGCCATGATTATCTTTCCGTTGGAGCTGGCCGATTATATCTGGGATACCCCAGGCGGAATCATCCAGGGCTACTAGAGAGGAATTTAGATCAGAGGCCATTAAGTTAGCATTAAAGTCACCCATTAACATCCATAGGCCATCTGGGCACTGGGAGTGAAGTTCGCTTATTGCTGGTAGCATTCTGCTTAGGGTTGCTTCTCGTTTGCACTTAGAAGGGTGGAGGTAAATGCAGCCAAGAGTCATGGTTTGGTCAGTCTGAGCTGGCTGAACTATTTGTTGCCACTTTGCTTTAATGAAAACATAGTCTCCATTTCCCTCACTTATCAATGATACCTGTACGACCAGATTGTTTTTAACATAGATGGCTACTCCACCCGAGGCATGCCCACCTGCTTGTGATGCTATAGCATGCGATTCATAAACTGTATAATGCAGCCAGGGAGATGACGACAGGGCCCAGGTTTCCTGGACAGCGATGATATCGTAGCTCTGGAGATGTTGTATTGCGTCCCTTTTGTCTTTGTTGTCCGTGAGGCCCCTGATATTCCAAGAGCAGATTTTCAGCTTAAGGGCAGAATTTAGCTTTTTAGAGGAAGACATCACATTGTTAGGGACTGGGGTTTAGGGCCCGAGGTAGCCAGGACCAATCTTTGCTGATATTCCCCTTAGTCAAACAGAGCCGTTTGCCCCCTTCTGCGCATGTTGTGATTTGAATTGATCTATCGCTACTCGGATTTATTCTTGGTCCACCTTTGGTGCCATGCAGGATAGACACTGTTGCTGGGCGAGTTGAATCCTTTCTGTTCATTCTTTCCTGGTCATTTAGTTCTTGAATACCCTGCAATGCATTCGGCACTCTGCTTTTCAGGATCACTGGATATTTTGTGGTATACGGAGTCTTGATTTTTATACCCCAATTATCCAATTGCTTTTTATTTCCCCTTAGGGCATAAGCCATGGCTGAGTTAGTGAAAGTTATCTCTGTTGTCTCATTTATCTCTCTTGGCCCTGGAGCAGAGAAAGCAACACTATCGATGTCCGTCGTTTTTATATTTTCTAAGCCCGGGATATTTGCACAAAGCCTCAGGAGGTTTCCTCTATTGAGAATGTCCCACTTCCCCTGCGAGATATATTCAGGGTACAACAATATTTTTAGATTTTCTACATCTTTTGTTTGTTCTTCTGTGGGAGATTTTTGTGGAGGTGTTACCTCCTGGGCATCCGGAGTCTCTATGAGATTTGGAGTTGGTTTCCCCCGGATATCCGGATCTTCCCAGAATAGATTAGAACTTATTGCCTGCGACTGTACATTGCTCCTGAGCTTGTAGTAGGGCACTAATAGGTCATCAGTACTCGTTTGAATGGACTTCTTATCCCTGTTGTTTATATTTAGGGCTATTATAGGTCTTTTGTCTTCTTGGAATGAAGGCTCCTTATAAGCTGTTGTTAATGTGGGATCAAGTTTATTTATTGTACTTGATTTGGGTTTTCCTTGGTGGATACTGCTCTTACTTGGGTTGTCCATTTCGGTCACTAAGGTCTGCTCTATATTAACCCTGGGCAAAGCACTACGCTACGCTCGCGTAGTTTGCGAAGTTTGCGCTACTTCGCACAACGCGAATTGCACGTAGCACAGTGCAAACACGCGTAGCGTAGCATAGCGTAGTGCAGCGGTCATTTTTTGCTTGCTCGCGGTCCCCAACTTCAAGTTGGCGACCGCGAGCAAGCAAAATGACATCCCGGCGAGATTCTCAACGCAGGGAGGTCAGGTTTCTCATTGCGAGTGGTCGCGTATGCTCGCGACCGCTCGCGATGAGAAACTACCAGTTCGCGTTGAGAAGCTGCCGCTCGAGTAAAAATCTACTCGAGCGGCAGTAAAGACAGCTCGCACTGTGCAAGATGCCGTTTTCAATGATTGCACAGTGCGGACAAGCATCCGGCACTGTGCAATCATTGCGAACAGTGCACTACGCAGTTCGCGTAGTGCTACGCGTAGTTCGCGTAGTGCGAACTGCACTTTGCGTAGCTTCGTGTAGCGCTACTTCGCGAACTATGCCCAGGCTTACTCTATATTAATTTCCGGGTGTTCCTTTTGTTCATGGCTTAAATCTTCGACTTGAAATCCGTGTGCATTATCAAATTGATGCCAAGGCTCTAAGTCAGCCATATCCGACTTTATAGTTTGCTGTTCCGTAGGATGTTCAAGAGCGCGTGGAGTGGTAATATCGCTTATAATTATACCATCCAGTTGTGTACCTTGGGTTTTATTATTTAGATTTGATTTTTGGGAGGCGTTAATATCCATATGATGTTCCTTATTTTCCAGCTGGAGCCAGTGCATAATAGCCCCTTCATTATTGCTTTTACCTTTGTTTAATTTATTTAACTTTTTAATTTTTTCTTGTTTTTTCTGGATAGGTTTTGATATTCTAGAGTAGTAGACTTTGACTTATTGGTCGTTTCGGAACGTTTATCTGGATAGAGACAGAGATTTCTTTCAGGTTGTGGATCAGATTTAAGATCCGGGTCATTGTTGCTTGATACGCCTTTAGTGCCATTAGCATCATGCCTGGTAGTTTCCAGTATTGTCTCCAGTCTGGCCTGGTTGTCTTTTGGCCTTATCTGTAGGGTAGTAGATGTTGACGGAAAGTCATCTACACTTGTTCTATTTGTTTGGTCACCCATGATCCCCAAGGGCTCATGCAAGGCTTTTTTCTCATTTAATTGGAGATCATTCATACTTGTATTCAGCTTTGGGTTTAATTGAGAAAGGAAGTTTGTATTGTGCAGCCGCCTAATGACCTCTCTCTTGAGGTCTGTGACTAGGGTGCTCATTATCTCAGGCAACTTTTCCAGGTTCTGTAGTATAGGACTACATCCACAACCCTCCTGTTTAGCCATTAATTCCGAATTTGCCTGGGCTCTATGGATCAAGGAGTTTAAGTGTTCTAGTTTTAGATCCAATCCTGAGATCAAGCCTGCAACTGTTTGCAATATGTTTATTTGGGTATCCAACTTGTCAGCATGCATTATGGCCGCATTTGCCATTGAAATCAGGGCATCGTTGATCAATGCAAGATGATTCTCGATTTTTTGAGGCGGCGGGCCGGTTTCCACTTCAGTTTTGGGAAGCCCAGAAGCCCTAGGTTCATTTACATAAGAAAGAAAGCTTGAGTTTGAGAAGTTTGGGCTCCAGTTGGATGGGGAGCGCTGATTTATGGACTCAGTAGGCACAGGAGGAGTGGGGAGGAGCTCCAGTTGAGGCTTTGAGAAATTACCATGTTTGCCAATGCTGTTTTCTAACAAAAGAGGGGGACCCTCTCTTATCCCTGGGATTGTAATGATGGGAGATTGGTTAGGCTGCTCCCCGCTGTTCCCATACATAAGTGTTATCACCGTAGACGGGTTGGGAGTCAGAGAGCTCTGAAAATGATGCGCAAGGGATTTTCAAACTTATCAAACTTGACTGGGATTTTGAGCTATATAGCTCTGTATTGGAGCCAATAGGAATTGCAGCCGTTGATGCAGCTCTTATTTCTTTTGTAGCCTTTTCACTGGTATTGGAACATGTTAACTTGTGTTTAGGGCCAGGCAGTAAAACATTATTTGGAGTTGATGCTTTTGGCTGGCAAGTTGGCTGGCAGTATGTTGCCGCACACCATCGGCGAGTCGGAGAGACCAAACTTGGCTGCTGCTGTTGTGTACCAACCAATGGTAATGCCTTTGCATTAAGTGGGTTGATTTCCTCTTTCAAGTGAACCACTTTTACGGACTCAGGAATTCGATTTGTTAAATTATTAGGGCTGGACGAGCCTTGATCAGTCATTGTTACTAGTACTCTTTTTCCAGTAACAATAATAATTTCAGGTGAAAGTGGAACATCAGGTTGAGACCTTTGACTTGATTCCACATTATTGTTAGGATCTGCGTCTGTACTGGCGGTGCTTTCAGCACTGGGCATAAAGACTATTTTGCCTGATTTGCTTTTTGAAGTTGCTTGATGTAAATAAGCTCTTATATCACTATTACCATTAAGGGTGTTCGTGGACATTTTAATACTATTACTGTTACTTGTTACAATAATGTCGCTCTTATTTATGATGTTATCACTCGAGGTTGTAGTTACTATAGAAGACCGATCGCCCATTAGTTGCCCCACCCTGGGGGTTGACCCAGGGTTTGTGCATCCTCTGCCTTGGGGGTATAACATTTTTGTCTTTTGCCGCCTTGCAGACTTATGTGGGCGGTGATTTTCTTGGTGCTGAACCAGGCCTGAATTTCTTGTCCGCATTGTTGGACTATACTCGATGCAGTTTGGGGGGAGAGGAGGGATTGTCGGTGTTAAAAATCCCCGCTAGGCCGCCGAGCTGTCCCCCAACAACCTCCCCGATGGAAGGCTGTGCTCACTCACACCAGCCCACCTGCATCCACGGCTGGCGGCTGAGCTGACTGAGCTGTTTGCCTGCTCGGTTTACAAGCAAGGCTCCAGGCAGGCCAGCTCTCCCAATATGACAATCCGCCCCTCCTCCGCTCACCTCAGCTCTTGGACGTCCTGGTGATCCGATGGTCTGGGGGTCCGGCGGTTGGAGTTGCAGCAGGGGGAAAAAGAGAACAGAAAGAATAAATGTGCAACCGCACCGCACCGCCACACTGCTCACTGATGCCGCCGAGAGAGCCGTAGAAACCGTGGCAACCCCCTCCGGTATGCTCTGCAGCCTCTCGCCGCTCGCTGCCCGCAGCCCGCGACAGTCCGCGGCTGCGTACAAATCCAAACGCAGCCCCCAGCCGTATCAATGATCGCGGGGCAGGTGTGCCGGGGCCGGGGTGCCAGTAAGCCCTGGTTAATGTCGGGTAAAGGCCGGGCAGGGGGCTGAGAGAGGAGCCGAGCCGGGTGGTCAGTGTTCTTCTTTCTTATCTCGCCTCCTTGCTCCTCGCTACAGCTACAGATACTGCCGGATACACTGCTCTGCTCTGCTCTGCGTCTGAAGCACGCTACTCTGACGACAGGAACCGGACTGAACCGGCTGTTCTCCTCCAATTCAAGCAATAGGCTCATTCATGTTTCAATATACAATGAAAACCCTGTCCAGTCATCCAATGATACATCCAGGATTAAGAGTGCTGTACATGGACCATTTGCAAAGTGCATGGAGCTAGGTTGCACCCCGAGCTCACTGCTTTTATTACAAGTACGTCCGTTAGAGCTAGAACATTTAAAATTATACGGCATGCAGTGTATTAAGTAGCTGGTAGAGCAAATCTAGAATCAGTCATAACTTGCTCTGGCTGCAGAATTTAGGAACATCGGTGGCCTTATCCATCAATCTTTCTCATTTGCATAGCCCCTCCCACTCAGGTACATCAGCACGAACCGTCACGATGCAGCACTGCAAAAATAAGGTGTCACATTTTACACAAACAGGAAGCTATTTCTTTTATATAAAAAAAGATGTGTTTTCAAGTTAACACTTAAGAAATTGCATTTTGTATTATGTCTCTGAGTAGGACTGTAAAATACACTGATTTAGACATGATAGGATCGTGAGTTTTATTTTTTACCTCTTTCTTTTCAGCGTTAAAAATCCAGTGCAGTTCAAGCGCAGCAGAACTCCTCAATGAAATAGGCGGATACATCCTCACCTGTCGTGGAACGCTGAATGTTAAGGTATGACGCTCTCTCTTCTTTCATATGGCATTTAGTGGCAAACCCTTAAAGAACTGCATCAATAATTAATGTTGTGTTCCAGTAAAAAAAGATTAAGATCAATTCACAAACCTTTTTCCAGCCAAAGTTAATGCCTCAAAAAGGCTGCAATTTACCCCTGCATAAAGCATGCATGAATCACAAACATAGAGGGTGTGGCCAAGTTGGTAACTGAGCAGCAAGTGGATCATTGAGACTCCAGTAAATGTGGAACTTCAGTGAGGAGTATTACCGGTATTCATGGAGGGAGATTTGAGGATTTCAAGATAGAGGCCAAGGCGACCCTTGTTAACTGGGTAGCATTGAAATAGGTACTCTGCACGAGATGATCGGCTGAATTACAGCCTGGAGTAATTGAGGTGGTCTGATAATTCTGGAGCAGGGTTCTCCAAGATAGGTCCTGGAGGGCCGGACCCATGCCAGATTTTTAAGATAAATAGATTTATCTAAATGGGGATATGCGAACAATGTGGCATGGATCCGGCCTTCCAGGACACATTTTGGAGACACCCTGTTCTGAAGTATAAGTTTCTCACCACAGTTGATGCTTGCAGCATCAGGGGCTACACGAATTGGTGCTGACACCAACACTTGAGCAAGAGCTGGGTTGAGAAGATGCGAAGCAGAGCTCGAGGAGGCGATCTGGCTTGCTGTCACAGATCACAAGATCCTTAGCACTTGGGGGACACACACACAATGGTCTCTCAGATAAAAAACAATGGTGGGGAGCAGCAGCCATTTTTGCTCTGCTGATGTTTGTTAGACTGGAAGAGGGACACTGGATAGCAAACTGGTGAACAAAAACTATCCTTTCAGACCAGCTATACTGGAGTCCTTAACACAATGTCTAACGCTGATAAATATTGTCCCAAAAAGAGGGGAAAGAATAACTTCTGAAAGCTCTTTTTCTGTGGGTCAAATAAGGCTTGGCAACAGCTGTGCTGATAAGCCAGACCTAAAAAGGGCTTAACCCTAGGATAACGAAGAAATGGTAAATGAGGGAAAAGCTGAGAGAGGATGGTAAACAAAGAAACAGCAGACAAGGAAATAGTCTGTATCTCTTTTACATTTACAGTTTGTTTGCAAACTGAAATTGAACAGGACTTTTTAAAAAACACACTGATTTTTTTCAGCAACTGGAAAGAGGATGAGTTTAGGAGTTTTTCAAGACAGGTGTTTTTTACCTCACTGTGCTAGCCTGGGTTTCTTGCTTGTGCAGCGGTCCAGGTTTGTGGATAGTTCAGTCAACGCGCTTACAAATCCGATTTGTTTGTCGGTTTTTTCCTACAGCTAAATGTTGTACAGACGTGGAAGAACAATTAATGTTCACAACTGGGCCCGGAGGCTTGTTTTTTATTACCCCTCTAGTACTCCACTGACAAACTGTGCTAATGTATCATTGTTAAATGCTGGTGCACAGAAACGATCCTCTCTATTTGTGGTGCACCTAAGACTGCCACGATTGCTCGTGATTGGCAAAAGCAAGCTCAGGGGGAGCTGGTTGATTATTTGCAAGACATACCATTGAATATAGTGGGCAAAATGGGGATGTGCAAAAATATCGTAGCTAAATATTGTATTCCAATATAGCCAATATATTGTGAAGTTATTTGTGTGTGTGAATGTAAAGACGGCCATTAGAACAGAAAAAAATCCAACGACGCCCAAGAGACTTTGATTTTCATAACGAATGTCATACTATCAGCAATGCAAGTGTAAAATGAATGAATCAGTAAACAGGCTGGCAGAACACAATCGGTCTAGTGTCTAGAATAAAACGAGTACTCCATTCTCCCTGGCTCGTGGAGCTAAGACAAAGACATCCTATTGCCGTGCCCAAGTTTTAGAAGTTTTTAGGGTTACCCATCTCATTTAATTCCTATTATTGAGGTAGATATCTTGCAACTCCCTGGGAATGAATGTTTTACAATGTGACTGATTAGTACTGCAGTGCCAGCGCAAAATGATGGTGGAACTCCAATGCAGTAAATGTGCAAAATCACTCCCTGCTTGTGACCCCAGATTACTGCATTGGACCCTTAGTGACTAAAAAAGCACAGAAACTCTGAAAGAGATAAAAACACACTAGAAGGTTATACTTTTCTGAACAGTTCATACCCGATCCAATGCATAGTTGATCCTTTTGAAGTTACGCTTTCTTGACATACCTTATTTGTGGTTCAGTCTCCAATGTCCTTAATGTTTTTTTCAAGAACTGCCTTAAAAACATCCATTGAGAGCATGACATCAAGCGCTGTTACTCACAGGGGTTGGACATGTCTGAATGTATTCATTTGCTGCTTCTAAAGGTGCTGGACCAGTTCAAAATTTCTTAGCCAGCAGACACAGCATTATTTTCCCTATTATTGTTTACTTTGGTTTGTTACTATTTTATTTCATTTTTTTAATTCAATTTAATTTTTAAATTAGTTATAAAAATAAACAGTTTGTATGTTTTTATTTATATTTTAATGTTGTTGGTTTTGTATTCATTGTAAAATTCTGTTTTATGCTGTGTGGGAATTGTTTAAACTGTGTGGAAACTGCTAGCCTCACTTGCTGCTACTTTGCTTAAATCGTCGGGCCCCAGGGGAACAGGGGAATCATTGTGGAAAGCAAATTTGAATCGGTGGGCCCCGGGGGAACAAGGGGACGCATAAAAGCACTTAGCATTTTAGGCATCACTAGAGAGGCCATTTTGGTAGGCGCTCTAGCCTTTTTTTACATCCCGTAAAAGGACAAGCATGGTGTGGACATGCAGCGGACACACCGCTGGCACGCCAAAGGCAAGCCCATCTGCGCCAAGCCGGGACCAAGGGCCAGGAACCCTGCTTCTCCAACTCACAAAATCATCACCTACTCATCTGACCAACTGTGAAACCTTCAGGTCAGTGTGGACAATAGCTACAGCCATGCCCTTTGTTAGAACCGGGGGTCTCTAGTTGGCAGAGGTAGGTACCTTTGTCCAAATAGGGACCCTTGCTTCTAGTCAGGGTAAGGGGGATACACTACTAAAATAACCCCTGCTCACCCCCTTGGTAGCTTGGCACGAGCAGGCAGGCTTATCTCAGAGGCAGTGTGTAAAGCATTTGTGAACACATACAGTAACACAGTGACAACACTACAGATGGACACCACACAGGTTGTATTATAAAAAATAAGTATTTTTATATAGACTTAACACAAGACCCAAAACGACAAAAATCCACAATACACTATGAAAAATATGACTGTCAATGGTAGAAAATAGTTCAGTTCAATAAAGATGATAAATGCAACACTCAACGTTCAATGTACCTTTGGATGCGTAAAAGAGTTGCAGGGAAGGTGATGCGTCGGTTCCTTACACGCAAGAACGGTGATGCGTCGGTCCTTGCTCCGGGGGAGGTGATGCGTCGGTTCCCTACTGCTGCGTAGGGGACGGTGATGCGTCGGTTCCTTACCGGAGAGGAGGTGAAGCGTCGGTTCTTCACCGCGTGGGGAGGTGATGCGTCGGTTTCTTACTGCGCTTCTGTGGTGATGTGACCCGCAGCACCGCGATGCGATGACGACCCGGTGCAATGAAACAAAATGGCGTCTTCTTCTTGATGCGACACGAAGTGGGTGATGCGTGCACACCCGACGGCCGTGCGGCGACTCGGTGAATCTTCTGAGCCGCGACAGGCCCTGCTACACACTTCTCCGATGATGCGACGGCGTCTGATGCGACGGCGACACTCTTCTCCGGGGATGCGAGGCGCTTCGGTGATGCGATGGCGACAGCGGCAGCGGCGGCACGCTTTCTCGGCGATGCGGCGACAACTGCTGCGGCGGCGACACGCTTCTTCTTCATGAGTCGCGCTTCCAGCTCCCAGCGACACGCAGTCTCTCAGAAGGCCCAACACAACAGTAGGCACTTCAAATTCCCAGCAAGGGAATTCATGGGAGCTGGTTGGTGAAGTCTTGTATCCCTGAGACTTCAGCAGGAGGCAAGCTCAATCTTCAAGCCCTTGGAGATTTTCTGCAAGATGAGGAAAGTAGTCACAAAGTTCCTTTCTCCTTTCTTTGGCAATCAGGCAACCACTACAGGCCAATCCCTCAAACAGCACACAGCATAGGGATAGTCTCCTCCTTCAGTTTCTCTGGTTCCTCTCCTCAGCAAAGGTTCTTCTTGTTTCCGAGAAGTGATCTAAAATCTTGGGGTCTGGGTCCCAATATTTATACTAGCAAATCCTTTCTCCTCTGAAGGCAGACGGTCCTGTACCTAGTCCAAACCAGTTCTGGGTGCATTCTGCCAGTGCACACTTTCTTCCTTTGTCAATGTGGGCCAGGGACATCAGACGCACCACAGGAGGTGGAGCCAGCATTGTGGAAGGCAGGCACAGCCCTATTCAGGGCCAGGTGCTACTCCTCCCTCCACTCTACATGCAGATAGGTCTATTCAGCCCTGTGCTGATTCACCCTGTCTCCTGGAGTCCCCCAGCCCCTGTCACTCACAAACCCAGACATACAATACACAAGCTAGCAGAGGCAGGCTGGATGGAATACCTACTTTCTAAAAGGGGTATTTTCAAACACAGAATGTTAAAACCAACTTCACTAAAAGATGTATTTTATCATTCTGAGTTCAGGCATACTAAATTTGTTTTTCTACCATGTTCCCTGGGTCAGTTAGGATTATAAGATGTTATAATCAAACTGCCCATTCTGGCCTATGGGGACAGGTAGCCTTGCAATAGTGAAAAACGAAATTGGCTGTCATTCACTATCAGGACATGCCACACACCTCAGGGCATGTCCTACCTCTTACATACAATGCACCCTGCCCGCAGGCCTACTTTAGGGGTGACTAACATGCAGAAAAGGGAAGGTTTGGGGACTGGTAAGTGGGTGCACTTACCAAGTCATCATGGCAGTACCAGACTGCACACAGGCTCTGCAATGGCAGGCCTGAGACACGCTTTCCAAGCTGCTCCGGTGGGCGGCACAACCAGTGCTGCAAGCTCACCAGCAGCATTTCATTTACAGGCCCTGGGCACACGCGGTGCACTGTACTAGGGTCTGACAGTAAATCAAATAAGTCAATCATGGAGTCACTAATCCATACATCAATTTATAACAGAGAGCATATGCACTTTAGCACTGATCAGCAGTGGTAAAGTGCCCAAAATCATAAAACCAACAAAAACAGGTCAGAAAAAGTACAGGAGGAAGGCAAAAAGTTCAGGGATGACCCTGCAAAAAGGGCCAAGTCCAACACAACCCCCTTCCAGCCAAAACGCAGGGTAGACCAATAACTACCTTGATGGGCTTCCCTGCTTTGGGCGATAGAACCTGGACCCTGGCCCACAACAGCAGGGGCATATTCCAGTTCTTTGCCAATCTGAACCTATTTGGATCCCTCTGTCCATACTCTCAGGGCCCACTAAGCTAACCCATGGGGAACCCTTCTCCTCACCTGTGGACACCATCTGTGCAGCACCTAACCGTAGCTTGCTCACAGGTGTGTCCCAACAGACAGACAGTACCCACATGGCCAACACAGATGTGTGGCCTTGTCCACCCCCGGGGTGTGACTTCTGTCCCCCTCCCAGGGGCAACTCTGTCAACCAGGACAGCAAGCCACAGTGGCCACTGACAGCTGTCAGTGATGAGAGCCAGGCCCCAGGCCTTTAATGGTTCTCCAACCTCTGCGGCATCAGAGAGCGGGGGCGGTAGCCCCAGGTGCCTGGCACCCTTGGTCCACTCTCCCTCCTGTCAGGTATGACATCCTGACACTGACCCACCAACCCCGGGCCTGTACCCGGTGGCCGGGCAGGAGACTGGGGTGGGCTTTCCCACACCCGGTCCTCCTCCTCCTTGGGGCTCTGTACCCTCCCACCTGGAGTGGTACCCCCTTCCAGAATTGTCAGGGCACCTGGGGCAGGTGTCCCGCACAATTCGCCCACCAGTTCAGGGGTGCTACCCTGCAACTGATCTACCAATCTGGGATCTAAACCCTCAGGTTGCACCGGGGTCAGAGGCGAGGACTCCCTCCCTCTGCACCCCCTTCCAGAGTTCTGCACCCTCCCAACTGGAGTGGTACCCCTAGAAGCTCCATTGGTCAGGACACTGCTTACAGTTGTCCCTCCCTCCAGCTCAGGGACAGCGTGAACCTGGCTCCCCAACCCAGGGGCTAAACCCTGCGGCTGAGCATCTGCCTCGCACACCAGGACTTCCTGGGGTGCACACATGCCCCCCCGAGGGTGACACACAACTCATGTGTCGTGTGAAAGTCTGCCTGGCGCAGATCTCCCGACCCCTGTCCATCTGACAGTGCGTGAAGATCCCCCCGGACAGAAGTGGTGTCACCATGGTCACTCATTGGAGACTCAGCCCTTCTGGCTGGCCCCTGACCCACTGATTCTTCCACTGGGGACTCTTTCCCCCTCTCACCCCTCAATCTGGACTTCTGCACCCTCCACTTAGGAGTGGCACTGCGAGACACCAGAACTGATGGAGGCCTGCTTACAGACACTCCCAGTTCACCAGACACTAGGGGATCCCCCTCAAATGGCCTACCAGTACAGCCTAGGCCCCAACCTGGTGTTCCCTTAAGGAACCCTCCTGGCCCTGAGACTGGGTTTCGGGCACCTTGGGACACGCAGTCCCACACTCACTCCTTCTCCGCAGAGACAGGACGTGAGCCCCTACACCCCTCCCACTACCACGGGACCTAGCTGGGCTACACTGAACCTCTCCCACCACTCTGGGTTGGAAGACACCTGAGCCACTCCTCTTAGGGTCACTCCCCAATGCCTCTTCAGACCCTCTGGAATCCACCGAAAGGTCTGCCTCCATGGTGAGCTCCCTGGGGTCAGAGAACTCACACTCAACCAGGTGTTGGCATAGCTCTGGAAAATAGGGACTTACAATATGCTCTCCCACAATTGGATCACACAGTCCCACCAAACTATCCTTCGCCTCACCATCCAGTGCCTTGCACACATACCCCACACCACTCTCCTGAGACTGACAAGACAGTATCTGACTGTCTCTGTCACTCAACCCACACTCTTCTGGGCGGTCTCCACATTCACACACCAGGACTTCAACCATGGGGGAACCCTGCTCCTCTCATCTAGAGTCAGTGGAGTGTCCCTCCCACCACTAGGACCATGAACCCCTGGGCCAGTTCCCCAATCTATCTCAGGGACACTGTGCACCACTGGAGCTACCTCATATCCTTGAACCTCCTGGTGTATGTTAACCCCCTCCAAGTCAGGCGCCACATCTCTGGGTGTGTGTACTACCCCATCAGCACTAGATAACTCAATATTGCTGCCACCATCTGAGCTGGATTCCGCCTCCAACTCAGCAAAGCTCACTTCCTGAGCTACACAATTTTCTTGTTGCTGGGTTGAGACCCTCATGGCCTCAAGCCTCTCGAGCTCCAAATCAAGCTCTCTCATTCTCAACTCATGTTCCAATCTCATTCTCTTTTCCTCTAGGGCCCATTTCTTAATTTCCAATTCCAACTGCCCACCCATCTTAAGCTTGGTCAGCTCCATTTTATGCATCCTACTTCTCTCCCTGTCCTCCAGCTCTCCTGGGGACAGGCCCTTGGAAGAAACACTGCTACCTGCTGGGGAAGGTGCCTTCCTCCCCCCTGGACCCAATAGCCCATCTAGCTGCCCTCCGGCATCCTCAACCCCTCCTCATGCTCTTCCACATGCTCAGGGGTACTTCTTGCTTCCACCTAGGCCCTCAGCGCCTTTTGGTACTCATCCTTCTTGGTGAGACCTGTAGTAGCAACTTTCAATTTCCTGCAGAAGTACTTTAGCAGTTTCACATTGTAACTTTCCAGCTTTTCTTCTTCAAAATCTAAATCCACAGATGCGATGGATGCTGTTTTGCTCATGGTGACTAAACTTGGCAGTTCTTGGCAAAAAATAGAAATCCCAGGAAAAACAATCTACCAGAAATGTATGTGGTTGCGTTTGGTCTGCACTCACTAGTAGTGTACACCAATTACTGTATATGAGTCACAAATGCAAGTCCAGAATCCTCACCGCTGACCACCAATGTTAGAACTGGGGGTCTCTAGTTGGCAGAGGTAGGTACCTTTGTCCAAATAGGGACCCTTGTTTCTAGTCAGGGTAAGGGGGATACACTACTAAAATAACCCCTGCTCACCCCCTTGGTACCTTGGCAAGAGCAGGCAGGCTTATCTCAGAGGCAGTGTGTAAAGCATTTGTGAACACATACAGTAACACAGTGACAACACTACAGATGGACACCACACAGGTTGTATTATAAAAATAAGTATTTTTATATAAACTTAACACAAGACCCAAAACGACAAAAATCCACAATACACTATAAAAAATATGACTGTCAATGGTAGAAAATAGTTCAGTTCAATAAAGATGATAAATGCGACACTCAACGTTCAATGTACCTTTGGATGCGTAACGCGATACAAACAAAAGAGTTGCAGGGAAGGTGATGCGTCGGTTCCTTACACGCAAGAACGGTGATGCGTCGGTTCCTTGCTCCGGGGGAGGTGATGCGTTGGTTCCCTACTGCTGCGTAGGGGACGGTGATGCGTCGGTTCCTTACCGGAGAGGAGGTGATGCATCGGTTCTTCACCGCGTGGGGAGGTGATGCGTCGGTTTCTTACTGCGCTTCTGTGGCGATGCGACCCGCAGCGCCGCGATGACGACCCGGTGCAATGAAACAAAATGGCGTCTTCTTCTTGATGCGACACGAAGGGGGCGATGCGTGCACGCCCGACGGCCGTGCGGCGACTCAGGGAATCTCCTGAGCCGCGACAGGCCCTGCGACACGCTTCTCCGATGATGCGACGGCGTCTGATGCGACTGCGACACTCTTCTCTGGGGATGCGAGGCGCTTCGGTGATGCGATGGCGACAGCGGCGGCACGCTTTCTCGGCGATGCGACGACAACTGCTGTGGCGGCGACGCGCTTCTTCGTGAGTCGCGCTTCCAGCTTCCAGCGACACGCAGTCTCTCAGAAGGCCCAACACAACAGTAGGCACTTCAAATTCCCAGCAAGGGGGAGCTGGTTGGTGAAGTCTTGTATCCCTGAGACTTCAGCAGGAGGCAAGCTCAATCTTCAAGCCCTTGGAGATTTTCTGCAGGATGATGAAAGTAGTCACAAAGTTCCTTTCTCCTTTCTTTGGCAATCAGGCAACCACTACAGGCCAATCCCTCAAACAGCACACAGCATAGGGATAGTCTCCTCCTTCAGTTTCTCTGGTTCCTCTCCTCAGCAAAGGTTCTTCTTGTTTCCCAGAAGTGATCTAAAATCTTGGGGTCTGGGTCCCAATATTTATATTAGCAAATCCTTTGTCCTCTGAAGGCAGAGGGTCCTGTACCTAGTCCAAACCAGTTCTGGGTGCATTCTGCCAGTGCACACCTTCTTCCTTTGTCAATGTGGGCCAGGGACATCAGACGCACCACAGGAGGTGGAGCCAGCATTGTGGAAGGCAGGCACAGCCCTATTCAGGCCCAGGTGCTACTCCTCCCACCACTCTAAATGCAGATAGGTCTATTCAGCCCTGTGCTGACTCACCCTGTCTCCTGGAGTCCCCCAGCCCCTGTCACTCACAAACCCAGACATACAATACACAAGCTAGCAGAGGCAGGCTGGATGGTTAGGCAAGAAAATACCTACTTTCTAAAAGGGGTATTTTCCAACACAGAATGTTAAAATCAACTTCACTAAAAGATGTATTTTATCATTCTGAGTTCAGGCATACTAAATTCGTTTTTCTACCATGTTCCCTGGGTCAGTTAGGATTATAAGATGTTATAATCAAACTGCCCATTCTGGCCTATGGGGACAGGTAGCCTTGCAATAGTGAAAAACGAAATTGGCTGTAATTCACTATCAGGACATGCCACACACCTCAGGGCATGTCCTACCTCTTACATACAATGCACCCTGCCCGCAGGCCTACTTTAGGGGTGACTAACATGCAGAAAAGGGAAGGTTTGGGGACTGGTAAGTGGGTGCACTTACCAAGTCATCATGGCAGTACCAGACTGCACACAGGCTCTGCAATGGCAGGCCTGAGACACGCTTTCCAAGCTGCTCCGGTGGGCGGCACAACCAGTGCTGCAAGCTCACCAGCAGCATTTCATTTACAGGCCCTGGGCACACGCGGTGCACTGTACTAGGGTCTGACAGTAAATCAAATAAGTCAATCATGGAGACACTAATCCATACATCAATTTATAACAGAGAGCATATGCACTTTAGCACTGATCAGCAGTGGTAAAGTGCCCAGAATCATAAAACCAACAAAAACAGGTCAGAAAAAGTACAGGAGGAAGGCAAAAAGTTCAGGGACGACCCTGCAAAAAGGGCCAAGTCCAACACAACCCCCTTCCAGCCAAAACGCAGGGTAGACCAATCACTACCTTGATGGGCTTCCCTGCTTTGGGCGATAGAACCTGGACCCTGGCCCGCAACAGCAGGGGCATATTCCAGTTCTTTGCCAATCTGAACCTATTTGGATCCCTCTGTCCATACTCTCAGGGCCCACTAAGCTAACCCATGGGGAACCCTTCTCCTCACCTGTGGACACCATCTGTGCAGCACCTAACCGTAGCTTGCTCACAGGTGTGTCCCAACAGACAGACAGTACCCACATGGCCAACACAGAGGTGTGGCCTTGTCCACCCCCGGGGTGTGACTTCTGTCCCCCTCCCAGGGGCAACTCTGTCCACCAGGACAGCAAGCCACAGTGGCCACTGACAGCTGTCAGTGATGAGAGCCAGGCCCCAGGCCTTTCATGGTTCTCCAACCTCTGCGGCATCAGAGAGCGGGGGCGGTAGCCCCAGGTGCCTGGCACCCTTGGTCCACTCTCCCTCCTGTCAGGTCAGGTATGACATCCTGACACTGACCCACCAACCCCGGGCCTGTACCCGGTGGCCGGGCAGGAGACTGGCGTGGGCTTTCCCACACCCGGTCCTTCTCCTCCTTTGGGCTCTGTACCCTCCCACCTGGAGTGGTACCCCCTTCCAGAGTTGTCAGGGCACCTGGGGCAGGTGTCCCGCACAATTCGCCCACCAGTTCAGGGGTGCTACCCTGCAACTGATCTACCAATCTGGGATCTAAACCCTCAGGTTGCACTGGGGTCAGAGGCGAGGACTCCCTCCCTCTGCACCCCCTTCCAGAGTTCTGCACCCTCCCAACTGGAGTGGTACCCCTAGAAGCTCCATTGGTCAGGACACTGCTTACAGTTGTCCCTCCCTCCAGCTCAAGGACAGCCTGAACCTGGCTCCCCAACCCAGGGGCTAAACCCTGCGGCTGAGCATCTGCCTGGCACACCAGGACTTCCTGGGGAGCACACATGCCCCCCCGAGGGTGACACACAACTCATGTGTCGTGTGAAAGTCTGCCTGGCGCAGATCTCCCGACCCCTGTCCATCTGACAGTGCGTGAAGATCCCCCAGGACAGACGTGGTGTCACCATGGTCACTCATTGGAGACTCAGCCCTTCTGGCTGGCCCCTGACCCACTGATTCTTCCACTGGGGGCTCTTTCCCCCTCTCACCCCTCAATCTGGACTTCTGCACCCTCCACTTAGGAGTGGCACTGCCAGACACCAGAACTGATGGAGGTCTGCTTACAGACACTCCCAGTTCACCAGACACTAGGGGATCCCCCTCAAATGGCCTACCAGTACAGCCTAGGCCCCAACCTGGTGTTCCCTTAAGGAACCCTCCTGGCCCTGAGACTGGGTTTCGGGCACCTTGGGACACGCAGTCCCACACTCACTCCTTCTCCGCAGAGACAGGACGTGAGCCCCTACACCCCTCCCACTACCACGGGACCTAGCTGGGCTACACTGAACCTCTCCCACCACTCTGGGTTGGAAGACACCTGAGCCACTCCTCTTAGGGTCACTCCCCAATGCCTCTTCAGACCCTCTGGAATCCACCAAAAGGTCTGCCTCCATGGTGAGCTCCCTGGGGTCAGAGAACTCACACTCAACCAGGTGTTGGCATAGCTCTGGAAAATAGGGACTTACAATATGCTCTCCCACAATTGGATCACACAGTCCCACCAAACTATCCTTCGCCTCACCATCCAGTGCCTTGCACACGTACCCCACACCACTCTCCTGAGACTGGCAAGACAGTATCTGACTGTCTCTGTCACTCAACCCACACTCTTCTGGGCGGTCTCCACATTCACACACCAGGACTTCAACCATGGGGGAACCCTGCTCCTCTCATCTAGAGTCAGTGGAGTGTCCCTCCCACCACTAGGACCATGAACCCCTGGGCCAGTTCCCCAATCTATCTCAGGGACACTGTGCACCACTGGAGCTACCTCATATCCTTGAACCTCCTGGTGTATGTTAACCCCCTCCAAGTCAGGCGCCACATCTCTGGGTGTGTGTACTACCCCATCAGCACTAGATAACTCAATATTTCTGCCACCATCTGAGCTGGATTCCGCCTCCAACTCAGCAAAGCTCACTTCCTGAGCTACACAATTTTCTTGTTGCTGGGTTGAGACCCTCATGGCCTCAAGCCTCTCGAGCTCCAAATCAAGCTCTCTCATTCTCAACTCATGTTCCAATCTCATTCTCTTTTCCTCTAGGGCCAATTTCTTAATTTCCAATTCCAACTGCCCACCCATCTTAAGCTTGGTCAGCTCCATTTTATGCATCCTACTTCTCTCCCTGTCCTCCAGCTCTCCTGGGGACAGGCCCTTGGAAGAAACTTTGCTACCTGCTGGGGAAGGTGCCTTCCTCCCCCCTGGACCCAATAGCCCATCTAGCTGCCCTCCTGCATCCTCACCCCCTCCTCATGCTCTTCCACATGCTCAGGGGTACTTCTTGCTTCCACCCAGGCCCTCAGCGCCTTTTGGTACTCATCCTTCTTGGTGAGACCTGTAGTAGCAACTTTCAATTTCCTGCAGAAGTACTTTAGCAGTTTCACATTGTAACTTTCCAGCTTTTCTTCTTCAAAATCTAAATCCACAGATGCGATGGATGCTGTTTTGCTCATGGTGACTAAACTTGGCAGTTCTTGGCAAAAAATAGAAATCCCAGGAAAAACAATCTACCAGAAATGTATGTGGTTGCGTTTGGTCTGCACTCACTAGTAGTGTACACCAATTACTGTATATGAGTCACAAATGCAAGTCCAGAATCCTCACCGCTGACCACCAATGTTAGAACTGGGGGTCTCTATTTGGCAGAGGTAGGTACCTTTGTCCAAATAGGGACCCTTGCTTCTAGTCAGGGTAAGGGGGATACACTACTAAAATAACCCCTGCTCACCCCCTTGGTACCTTGGCAAGAGCAGGCAGGCTTATCTCAGAGGCAGTGTGTAAAGCATTTGTGAACACATACAGTAACACAGTGACAACACTACAGATGGACACCACACAGGTTGTATTATAAAAATAAGTATTTTTATATAAACTTAACACAAGACCCAAAATGACAAAAATCCACAATACACTATAAAAAATATGACTGTCAATGGTAGAAAATAGTTCAGTTCAATAAAGATGATAAATGCGACACTCAACGTTCAATGTACCTTTGGATGCGTAACGCGATACAAACAAAAGAGTTGCAGGGAAGGTGATGCGTCGGTTCCTTACACGCAAGAACGGTGATGCGTCGGTTCCTTGCTCCGGGGAGGTGATGCGTCGGTTCCCTACTGCTGCGTAGGGGACGGTGATGCGTCGGTTCCTTACCGGAGAGGAGGTGATGCGTCGGTTCTTCACCGCGTGGGGAGGTGATGCGTCGGTTTCTTACTGCGCATCTGTGGCGATGCGACCCGCAGCGCCGCGATGACGACCCGGTGCAATGAAACAATATGGCGTCTTCTTCTTGATGCAACACGAAGGGGGCGATGCGTGCACGCCCGACGGCCGTGCGGCAACTCGGGGAATCTTCTGAGCCGCGACAGGCCCTGCGACACGCTTCTCCGATGATGCGACGGCATCTGATGCGACTGCGACACTCTTCTCCGGGGATGCGAGGCGCTTCGGTGATGCGATGGCGACAGCGGCGGCACGCTTTCTCGGCGATGCGACGACAACTGCTGCGGCGGCGACGCGCTTCTTCGTGAGTCGCGCTTCCAGCTCCCAGCGACACGCAGTCTCTCAAAAGGCCCAACACAACAGTAGGCACTTCAAATTCCCAGCAAGGGGGAGCTGGTTGGTGAAGTCTTGTATCCCTGAGACTTCAGCAGGAGGCAAGCTCAATCTTCAAGCCCTTGGAGATTTTCTGCAGGATGATGAAAGTAGTCACAAAGTTCCTTTCTCCTTTCTTTGGCAATCAGGCAACCACTACAGGCCAATCCCTCAAACAGCACACAGCATAGGGATAGTCTCCTCCTTCAGTTTCTCTGGTTCCTCTCCTCAGCAAAGGTTCTTCTTGTTTCCCAGAAGTGATCTAAAATCTTGGGGTCTGGGTCCCAATATTTATACTAGCAAATCCTTTGTCCTCTGAAGGCAGAGGGTCCTGTACCTAGTCCAAACCAGTTCTGGGTGCATTCTGCCAGTGCACACCTTCTTCCTTTGTCAATGTGGGCCAGGGACATCAGACGCACCACAGGAGGTGGAGCCAGCATTGTGGAAGGCAGGCACAGCCCTATTCAGGCCCAGGTGCTACTCCTCCCACCACTCTACATGCAGATAGGTCTATTCAGCCCTGTGCTGACTCACCCTGTCTCCTGGAGTCCCCCAGCCCCTGTCACTCACAAACCCAGACATACAATACACAAGCTAGCAGAGGCAGGCTGGATGGTTAGGCAAGAAAATACCTACTTTCTAAAAGGGGTATTTTCAAACACAGAATGTTAAAACCAACTTCACTAAAAGATGTATTTTATCATTCTGAGTTCAGGCATACTAAATTCGTTTTTCTACCATGCTCCCTGGGTCAGTTAGGATTATAAGATGTTATAATCAAACTGCCCATTCTGGCCTATGGGGACAGGTAGCCTTGCAATAGTGAAAAACGAAATTGGCTGTAATTCACTATCAGGACATGCCACACACCTCAGGGCATGTCCTATCTCTTACATACAATGCACCCTGCCCGCAGGCCTACTTTAGGGGTGACTAACATGCAGAAAAGGGAAGGTTTGGGGACTGGTAAGTGGGTGCACTTACCAAGTCATCATGGCAGTACCAGACTGCACACAGGCTCTGCAATGGCAGGCCTGAGACACGCTTTCCAAGCTGCTCCGTTGGGTGGCAAAACCAGTGTTGCAAGCCCACCAGCAGCATTTGATTTACAGGCCCTGGGCACACACGGTGCACTGTACTAGGGTCTGACAGTAAATCAAATAAGCCAATTATGGAGTCCTAATCCATACATCAATTTATAACAGAGAGCATATGCACTTTAGCACTGATAAGCAGTGGTAAAGTGCCCAGAGTCATAAAACCAACAAAAACAGGTCAGAAAAAGTACAGGAGGAAGGCAAAAAGTTCAGGGATGACCCTGCAAAAAGGGCCAAGTCCAACACCCTTGATCCCATAACTCCAAACATATCATGTAAGACCTGCACCTTTTGCCTTCAGCACACCCCCCCTACAGTTTAGAGGAACAAAAGAGCAGAAGGGCTTACGCCTCTTTCTTATTAACTGTAGGTCACTGGTATTTCATAAGCTGGATGTCGTCTCCCTGATTCAGGAGAATAGCCCTGACATCCTTTTTTTGATGGAAACCTGGCTACGCAAGTGCTCTGAGCCTGATGTAGTCCAGGCTATGCCTTTCGGATACCACATCACCCAGCAAGACCGAGTAAATAAACAACGTGGGAGTGTCACCATTATCCTTAAAGACAACATTAACTGCGATTCACCCCCTCCACCCTCCAAGATCGCAAAAGCCTCTCCCTTGCCATCTTCCTTAACCCAACTTTCACCTTCTTTACACTTCCTACTTTACAGGCCACCCGGCCCCCTCTCATTTCCTAAACACACTCCCAGAGACTGTCGTGGATATGGCCCTTAATAAAACTAACTTCTCTCTGTTGGAAGACTTCAACATTCACCCTGAGGTCAGCACAGTGGGCACTGTCAACAGCCTTCTCCAGGATCTTACCTGCCTACAACTCGAACAAAAGATCAAGGGCCCCACCCACGAGAAAGGGCATAGAATTTACTTGTTTTTTTGTAATACCTCCAACTTACAGGTTCTGCAACCCATTCCAGTCATTTGGTCGGATCACTATTTGATTCCCATCACCTTGCACCTTCCCTCTCGGCCCAGTGCCCCTCACCGGCCTAAGACGAAGGACCGTTGCTGGTCGAAACTAGATAACGAACTCTGGATGGCCAATCTCAGTAAAACCAAACCTGACTTGGGGGAAAATATCTCTGGGGCAAACTCTAATTTCCTTAATTGGATCAGTGATTCCCTGGACCAAGTCCTGCCGGCAAAGAAGCGTAAGGGCTCACAGCAAACGAAAAAATCCCTGTGCTTCTCCCCTCGTCTGTTAACACTCAAGAAGCAGTTCAAAAAGCTAGAAAGGAAATGGAGGAAACATTATGATTAATTGAGTAAGCGAGAATACCAGGAAGCAATCAGGCTCTACCATTTCGAGATCAGAGCCTCTCAAGCAACCTGCTACACCACTAAAATTGAGAATGCTTCAAACTCACCCAGGGAAATATTTCAAATTTAGAAATCACTCATAGAGGTGAAAACTGACTGTCCAGCCCTAGAACTTTCAGTCGCCCGCTGCAATGAACTAGCCTCCTTCTACTGCTCAAAATTTATTGACATCTATTCATCATTCACTTACAATATAAAGGAGACTAAGCCCCCTTCAGGCATTCAAACCTCAGCCTGCCAAGATCATGGCCTCTAGGCCTTTCCCCAATCACTCATAACCAAGTCATGACACTACTTAGTCAGGTGAAGTCAGGCTCCCCCTTGATTCAACTTCCTTACACATCCTAACACAAGGCCCTGAGAGCATCTTTCCAGTCCTATTAGAACTGTTGAACCTGTCAATTTCCTTCAGCACACTCCCCCAACAATGGAAACATGCAGTGGTAAAGCCACTACTGAAGAAGCCTAATCTAGACCCCTCGTGCCTGGGAAATTATAGACCCATCTCTCTGCTGCCGGGTGTATCCAAACTCCTGGAGAAACACGTTAGCCAACACCTCTCCCTCCTTCTGGAATCCAACAATCTCCTCGACTAGACCCAAACAGGTTTTAGACCACAGCACAGCACTGAGACTGCACTGCTAGCCATAACAGAAGAACTCAAGCAACTTCTAGATGAGGGAGGCTCAGTAGCGATCAGCCTCCTAGATCTAAGCGCGGCTCTTGATACAGATACAAAACACTTATCCAGAGGCTCGCTGAGGTAGGGATAGGCGACAATGCACTAAAATGACTCACGTCCTTCCTTGAAGGCAGAACCTTCCAGGTACTGGACCAAACCTATCTCTTGGACATCTTATCCCTGAAATGCAGAGTACCACAGTGATCCACATTAACCCCTACCCTTTTTAACTTTTACATGAGCCCCCTAGCAGAGTGAGTCCAATCTTTTGGCCTGATCATAATATTGTATTCCAATGATACACTATTAGTTGCATCTATCGCTCTGGAACCAGGCTCGAATTGCAAACAGCTTGTCTCCTGCCTCAAGGAGGTTGCCGACTAAATGGCCAATTGTTCCTTCAAGCTAAACGGGGACAAGACAGAGCTCATGCTGTTAGGAAACAACAAAGCTATGAGGTAGTTACTCCCCTGGCCGGAATGCCTTGGGGCCACACCGAGCCCGAAAAACAAAATAAAAAGTCTGGGTGTCTGGTTAGGTGACACGCTCACAATGAAAGTACAGGCCAATACACTAGCAGCAAAGTGTTTTGGAATACTCAGACTCCTAAGGAAAGTGATAGATCTCCTGCCCCCTTTGTTGCAAAGACTCATTGTTCAGGCACTGATCATCTCCCGGTTGGACTAGGGGAACTCATTATATTTAGGATCCCCACACTACATTAAGAAAAGGTTACGGACCATTCACAACGCCACCGCTTGCCTCCTCTTCAAAATCCCATGGCGCCTGTCCACAAGGAGGGCCTTGGCTGACTTTCATTGGCTACCTATAGAGCAACAGGTATGGTTCAAATATCTGTGCATCATGCACAGGGTCGTTCACAGGAAGGGTCCTCAAATACTTCATGCTCTCATAGAACCCTATAACCCTGGAAGATGTCCAAGATCTGCCACCTCTTTTCTCGCAACAACACCCAGAATTTGCAGATCCAGATGCGGTGGTCATTCCTTCAAATACCTATTGCCCAAACTATGGAATTCCCTGCCACTCGATCTGAGTCAGATGGAATCCAAATAAGCCTTCAGGAAGGCTCTTAAGACATGGATATTTGTTAATTAACTGTCCCATGCTCAGCTATCAGTTGGGTTGGTCTCAATGATCTGCTGGTTTGGATCAGCACTGGGAAGCCTTTGGGTAGCCACGCGCTTTACAAATCGACTAGATTAGATTAGATAAACTTGAAGACCACCTACTACAACACAAATGTGAACATACCAAATTACACGTTTCTCTTGACAAATTTTAATACATGTTTCACTGGCAAACATTGTTTAGAGAAGGATATAAGGCTTGAAGGATGTGCAGTACTGTTTAGATAGTGCAGTACTGTTTGTACACTGAAGTCACAAATGGCTAGAGAGGCAGAGATACCATTTTCAGAGCTGTGATGGGGTCAAAGATATTTACTTTGATTTTAAATTGCATTGCATGAAACAGAAATATTTTTTACAATGGTCACAAAAGGAAACTTGGACATTTTGAAACAAACAGGGCGAACCCAGTAGTAAATGGGAGTATCAAACCCCTCAGAATAGGGAACTCTGTGAGGAATTCCACATGGTAGTTCTACCTGCACGGTGTTCCCCATTCTACGGGGGGTTTACTCATAATAGGTTGAATTCCAAATGGAGATTTTGGCACAGTAATTCTGGCCTCCAGGAACCTCAGAAAGGTATTGTGACCTACTTGTGATGGCACCATAGTGGTGAACGCAGGAGGCATACACAAACAAATGTTGCGTAGTAGATACTTTTGACAAAGAAAATTTTAAATTTCATCTAAGCCTATATGCCTGCATATCTTTACTTTGCAAAAAAACAGTTAATAATATATCAGCAAGTTAAAATGACTGCAAAATAAAACAGATCAACAAGCAAGGGTAATTAGAGAATAGCTCTGTGTTTTTATGATAGGTTAAGACTCTAAACAGAAAGCCTTTCCTAAACAAAAAAGCTAGAAACAAGCAATTAAAATGTTGTTCAGTCAGTAAAGGTGAAGGTTTTTCTCGGGTTTTCTCACAACCACCTGCTAAGCCTTCCCAAGAATGAAGAGTCGGTCAGACAGTAGAGAATACAAACTTGCATGTTTATTAGAAATGCTCTGCAGAGGAGTCCATCATGACCTGCACCCTAAGATGTCTGCCGAGGGACTGACCCCCCAGCGATCTACAGTGAGTAATCATTCTTCCCCCGGTGCCCTTCATTATGTCGGTAAATTGCTGCAGGGAGGTATCTGTCTGATCAATATCGTCCGGATCAACCACTCTCCTAACTCGGTGTACCTGAAGATCCCTACGCTGTAGTCTATGATCCTTGTGGTAATTGGACGGTGCAATGTAAACGGGGGGCAAGAGAAAGGATACATAACACCGGCCAAACCACCCTCTCGGAAGTCAGGTATAAGCCTGTTCCCCACAGATGAAGTATACATTCGGAGGTGTAAGCAAAGGTGGGCTACTAGTAGTGTTCAATCGGTATGTGGATTTACAATGACTCCTTCCTACTGAAATGTTCCCTATTCCTTCAACACAGAAACTAGCTGTTGCATTAATCACAGGGACAGGCATGGCTTTGTCTTCAGTGATATTGCGCTCTTGGAAACATTTAAAGTATTCAGTGACGTTAAATCCTTGGAAATCTAACATTTAATTTCGTAACCAAGTGACATTTTCGTGAACTGCGAACACATTCATACAAGCCTCTGGATGCAGGGTACCCTCCTTGCCATCTATCCCGGGTGTATATCCCTGATGTACCACTATATACTCCAATACTGCGTCGTAGTCTGCTTGCACCATTTTCATAGCGTCAGCATGATAATGCATGTATAGCATAGAGAGCAGTTGGAACCAGGCTTCACAGCTACCCAAATATGACAGGGGCAATGACACCAGCAAATCGTTTTTATGCATAACTGAGGGAAGTAGCACACACACCCAACAATTGGTGACATTAGTAGTACTGTGTACCTGATGAAGCATTTGAACAAAAGCATTTTGTGCATAAGTCTGTCTATATCTCTCCTTATGCGGGGCCAGTGTGACAAATGAATGCTCTGCTGGAACCGGTGTAGTCCCTATCAAGGTGCGCACAGGATGTTGCTCCTCTAAGTACCAGACCACCCCAAATACGATCATCAGAGAAAGCAAAATTATTGCAACAAACACCATTTTACTCTTAGTAGACCAAGAGAACCAAACTGGGCCATCTGGAGGGGGACGCGGAGCCGCAAAGGGCTGCTCCTCGTCAGGAATAGGACGACCAAAAGGATGCATTTGAGAAATCTCAAGGGCAACTTATAGGTGTCAAGAGGGAAAGAAAAGTCCACAGGCTAGAGCCACTTATTGCAACCACGGTACCAGGGGGCACAAGTCACCCAGCGTCCTTTTCAGAGCCCCGCTGGTGAGCCCCTATTGTTCATCAACGACGGTGCTATGAAACACTCTCACGGAGGAGCTGCGTGATCGCAGCCCTTGCAGCAAACAAATCCTTCTTCTTTCAGGATAGGGCACCCTCCCTCCTGGGCAAATACCCTCAACTATCCTGTCCAGTGTCCAAGGCAGTGCACCAGTGTTGTTCGCCCTAGTCTAATACAGGCACCTTAGACACAGCACCTGCGCCCTAAGCTCAAGTCCTTCCCTAACTCCTAGACTGTTCGGCTGGTGCACCGTCCTTTTTCTGGGGCCTCAAATTATACTTGGTAACTCCAGGCACTGTTTCATCAACAAAAAGGGGCAGAAACTCAGGATCAGATGGGCATCGAGACTCAGATTCCAGCGTGTTAGAGACTGTGTTATTCGGGGCGGCCCTTATCTCTGGTGGGATCGCCTCAGACAGAACTGCATCACTTTCTTCGTCCGTCTGCGCCCACCTCACTCGGGCGTCAGAGAAGGGAAAGAAACATGGCACCTTCTCACACTCCTGATCACCGATGCCTTCGTTGACCCAACGGTCGTACGGAAGTGGGAGAAGCACCCTTTTCACATGAGATGTATGAATCCAGTGCTTTCTGCCATCCACTTTAACAGCCGTGCTCGTGGCAAGGAGTACGAGTATTGGCCCCTTCCACCTCGGCTCCAGGCTGCTCTTCCGTTGGAAATTCTTTATCATCACGTGATCACCGGGCTGTATGCAATGCCCGGGCCCCTCTGGTACTGGCTGCAACGTGGCTTGTATCTGTTGATGAAGAGAACGAAAATCTTTAGACAATTCATACAGGTAGTCTACAAGCAAGGGGTACTCTATCTCGGAAAAGCGCTAGGGTCTGGGGACGCCCCAAACATTAGCAGGGCGTCCGAAGACCACCTCGTAAGGGGACAACCCTGTTCTATAATGCGCTGTCGCTCTGGTAGATAATAAAGCCAAGGGTAATGCATCTGGCCATCGCAGTCCCGTGCTTTCTTGGATCTTCGCAAGCTTCAGTTTGAGAGTACCATTGTACTTCTCAACCAGGCCTGCCGACTGGGGATAATTCGCTGCATGAAACTTCTGTTTAATATGCAAACCTGTGCACACCAATTCAATGACTTTTGCATTAAAGTGACTTCCGTTGTCACTCCAGATCACGCGTGGCAATCCATAGCGCGGGAAGTACTCTTTTAGAAGTGCCTTCGCCGTCGCCATAGCTGTATTCTCTTTGGTGGGATAAGCCTCAATCCATTTACTGAATGCACAGATCACTACTAGCACGTACTTGAGGTTATTAACTCGTTACATTTCGATGAAATCCATCTGGAGAACCTCGAAAGGTAAAGAGGGTGGTGCGAAATTACCAGCGGGTGTAGGGGTACCTTTCCCAGGGTTATGCCTTAGACAAATGATGCAGTGCTTCACCAAATGCGTGGCTGTCTTAGCGATATTATCATTCTGCCATACTGGGTCCAGCAACTTGCATATTCCTTTGGCACTAATGTGCGCCGGGCCATGGTAACAACAGGGAGCACATATGAATTAGGCAGCAGCCATCGCTGCTTCCCTGACAAGTCAGTCCAACACCCATCCTCATCCAAGCGACCTGTTCTCTCCTCCCACATTGCTAACTCATCTAAAGTCGCCTCACCCTGGATTTCCCTGACATTCTCCAATGTGTCCTCGAACATTCCATTGTCTGGGTCCCACCTAGCGGGTCCTGCCACCAACATCTGTGTCATCTTTGATCGAGCTGTCTCCTTAGCTGTCTGGTCTGCGAAAGTATTTCCCCTCCCCACATCATCTGTAATAGCCTTATGTGCGCTACATTTCACTATTGCTAAGGGCCCGTTCTGAATCCGCAGTCCATGTGAAGTCAAGAACCCTCTCTCCACCCAGAGGCGCCCAAAATTATGGGCCACCCCAAATGCTTACTGGCTGTCGGTGTAGATATTAACAGCCAGTCCCTCACTTAACTCACAAGCCCTGAGAAGGGCAACCAACTCCGCAGCTTGGGCGAATTGGTGTGGGATACGGGATGTCTCAACTACAGTGTGTAACGTTGTTATTGCATAGGCTGCAGTGGTGGTGCCATCTGGTAACTTGAAACAAGATCCATTGACATATAGTTCCCCTTGGGGTTCAGATAAGGGAACATCAGTCAGGTCTACCCGTCCCTTCGTTTCTTCCTCAGTCCGAAATAAGCAATCATGGGCATCATTGCCCCTTTCTTCCGAAGGGAGGGGTAGTAACGTGGCCGGGTTCAGAGTGGCGCATCTTTTGATGGTAATGTGCGGAGCAAACAGAGTCAGTTCGTAGCCAGTCAGACGCACACTAGTAAGATGCTGCGTCTTTGTCTTATTCAATAGTGTATCCACAGCATGGGGTACCATTACTGTGAGAGCAGTATCAAGGACGCGCCCTGCCGATTGTCTGATAGACACTGCCACCGCCGCGGTAGCTCTCAGACAGCTCAGGAGCACTCTGGCGACATTGTCAAGCATGGCAGAAAAGTAGGCGCAGGGTCTCTGCTTACCACCGAAACCCTGTGTTAGAACAGAAAGCGCGCAACCTACCACCTCATGCACATAGAGTACAAAAGGCTTCAGGAGTACCAAGCACAGGAGCAGAGCAAAGCGCAGTCTTTAGTTACTCAAAAGCTTGCTGGCATGCAGGTGTCCAAGGCAGGGGTTCATGCACATCTTTTGAGGTCAGGTAAAGAAGGGGCTTTGTTAGTAGGGAGTAATTAGGGATCCAATGCGACAATACGATGTTATCCCTATAAACGTGGGTACCTCGCGTTGGGTTCTAGGGACAGACATGCTAGTGATGGTAGCTATGCACTCAGGTGTTAGTCTGCGGCCCTCCTTCGACAGTAGGTGACCTAAATAGGTGACCTCCTGTCGACACTACTGGAATTTGGAAAGCGACACCTTGTGTCCATGATGCGCCAGATGCAACAATAATTTAACTGTGGCGTCTTTGCAACCGTCCTCGGTGTCCGAAGCAATAAGGAGGTCGTCAACATACTGCAACAGCACATTACCAGGGGGAAGCTCCAAAGAACCCAATTGAGCTTTCAAGGCTTGGCTATAAATACTAGGGCTTTCAGTATAGCCTTGTGGAGCACGACAGAATCTAAAGCTCCGACCGGCTAATGCGAACCCGAACAGATATCGGCTATCTGTATGGATTGGTATGCTGAAGAAATCATTTTTCAAGTCAATTACAGAGAAAAATTTCACTGATGGGGGAATCATTGTTAAGATCGCTGTAATGTCCGGAACCACAGGGTATTGGGGAACTACGATCTTATTAACCTCTCTGAGGTCAATCACAAAGCGGTAAACATCAGGGTGGGCATCAGGAGAATCCAAGGGGGCCTTTTTAAGGATAGGAAGAATAGGGCTATTACACACATTCGCCGTAGTCTCCTCAACCACACCAGACTCAATCAAATACTATATTATTTGCAATAGGGCCTTTTCACCTGCCTGGGATATCTTGTACTGGGGAATACGTGGCAATTTAGCATTGTCTCTGATCTGTATACAAACAGGCGGGATCTGGAGTAACCCCACATCTGTGTCTCCTGTAGCCCATAACGTACGTGGGACATCTCTAAACTCAGCTGGAAGGGGGGCATCTTTCGCAAAGCACTGTTTGGCACGAGCAACCTGCGGTCCAATAGTCATATAAACACCGTCTGGAGAACAGAAAATTGTTACATGCAACTGTTTCAATAAATCGAGCCCTAACAAATTTTCCCCGCAATTTGACGTCAGTAAAAATGGTGAATCGACCGTAAAGGGGCCAATGGGCAATGCAAGAGGCTTGGAAATGGGGCTAATGACCGGCATGCCTGAGAAACCCACCGAAACATTATTTTGGCCAGACAGAGCTGCCCCCGGGACCAGTGAACGGGAAACAGAGCTATTCATAGCCCCTGTATCAACTAAAAAAAATTCAGTAGTACCCTGTAAATCAGCAGTGACATAAGGTCCATTCTGATCTATAGGCACAGGAACTGGTCCCTCTGGCTGTCCTCGGCTGTCCTAGCTATGATACAACCCCGTCACTTCGTCCATGTCATAATCGTCATGATAGTACTGCCGTCCTCTGGAGTCATCAAAATAATTCCCGCTCTGCCTATTGTGTGACGTATCTTCTGACTGCATTCCCCCTCTACCTCCTGTTCCTCTCCCGCGTCCTCGAAAACCTCGACCCCTTGGGGCCTCACCCTTCTGTAACAACTCCGAACACTCATTCCGCCAATGTCCCTCCTTTTTGCAGTACGCACATTGGTTGAGCCCAAGGGGCGCGTTTGACGCGCCACCTCTGCCAGACCGCTGCTGGGCCGAGCCCGAACCTCTACCTCGTCCATTTCCCCTTGCAACCTGCTGCATCAATACCCTCGTCTTTAAATCCTTTGACTTTTTCTCCACCCTTTCCTCGTCCTCATTCTCTCTATGTTCGTAATATTGTGCCATACTCAATATCACGGACGGGGATGATGTCGTCCAAGTACTTTCCGAAGCCTGCAACCGTGTTGCAATCTCGGGAAGTAAGTAGGTGACAAATCTGTTGACAAATAAATAAACACCACCCTCCTGCGACAGGTCCTGTCCGCTAAAATCTAAGAACACCCCTTCAAATCTAGTAAAGAAATCCGACACACTTTCATCCTTCTTCTGGCGACACGCAGTCAACTTATCCCAATCCACCCTCTTTGGCGGGATAAGTGAATGCATGTATGTGATAATACGCCCTGGCAAAGCGAAGAGCTCCGCTTTCGGCTTGCCTCCAGGCTTACGCTCCTTATCCCAAGCCCTGATCTCATCCCATGTTCCCCCCAACTCTAGTGCACGGTCTAGCGTATGGACTTGCCTCCATATGTCCACTGGTACCAACAAGCCAAAAAACAACTCTATATCCGCTAACGTCATTACTGTAGAGGAGGCCGCCTCCGTCAATTCCTTGTAATATGCAGTAGGGTTTTCTCCGGGGTCCGGCAGCTGGCCCTTTAAGGATAGGACCTCACTCCTCTTCCAAGGAGTAGAAATCCATTGCTCCTGAAACCGAGCGTCGACCCGTTGTCTAATCCCAGCATTGGCGGAATCGCGCAGTTCTGGAATTTCAGGGTGGTAAATGGGATGAACTTCCCTCATGGGATGCTGTGTCCCCATTATCGGAATCTTCTGGAGCAATCTACCTCGGTAACCCACTAATGTCGTTATATTGCTAAAGACCTCATTAGGAGCCATACCTGCAGCATATACCCTATCCCGTATGTCATATATTATTTGCGGTGCAACACCTTGAAAACACTGTTTCCACAACTCTATCAGCATCGCCGACATGTGCTTAAGGGCATGCTGCTGAATAAACGACTCATAATCTTTCATCACACTCCACACATCTTCCACGCTAAAGATCGGGTTCCGAGCCCACTGAGCTGCCTGATCCGCCACCATTGTCTTTTCCTCATCACCCACCGCAGAACGCACCAACACTTTATCCATTCGATCTTGCGCTGCTGTCCAGTTCACATCATGCACTCCACGCGCGGGAGTTTCCACATTCAACTTTGCCTGGTGTGTCAAACTCACGGGGGAGGGAGCGGACGCATAGACAGGTACCATCCGGTATGGAGACAGGGCAGTAGGGGTGAAAGGGGGAGTAGCAGTCGACACAGACCTAACAGACTGGGCAGGGGAGCTAACAGCACCCGCCCCGGTGGCTGGTGTGAATAGAAGAGAAGCAAGAGGGGCCGGGGCTGAAGCGGTAGTACCAGAAACAGGGATGCTAGAAGGGGCGGCACTAGGGGCCAAGGAATGAGAGGTTGGGACTGCTGGGTATATCCGTTCAGGGGCATAAGGAGGAGGAGGAGAATCCAATAGTTCTTCGACTAAATTATCACCTTCCTCCCTAGCAACATAGCACTTATCTGTCTGTAAACGAAACTTTCTATCTGCGCATTCTATACCCTTCTCTACCTTTCCTCTTTCATAAGCTACTGCTTTCTGTGTTATCGTTTGCGTCTGCCTCTTCCGGGCCTCTTTCTCTGCCCTCATGCGTCGCTGCTTTGCTTCTTCTGCCATACTCTCAGAGAATCAAACATCGACTATCTGCTCCTCCTAGCAAACAACTTGTCCTGCAAGAAATTCAATTTCTGTTCATCAAATGAGGCAGTAAGTGGCCACTGTAACTCAGCATTGTCCCTCGTATATTTATGCCACAATGTGCTAAACATAACAGGGCCAATACCATGTTTTACATAAATGTCAAAATTTGGAGAACCCTCCGGAGGTGCAGGCTGGCTCTCTTCCAGTCAAGCATCAGTAGAACAACATCGACATCCAAAACACCCCAATTTGCTGGAACAAGGCATCTTAATATAAGACACAGGCACTGTCCCTAACGGACAAGTATAACACCAACAATCGACAGACAAAGACAAAATAAAATAACAAATATTAGTCACGGAGCCAAACAAAAACAGTCCAGGGACCACTCCCTACAGTCCAGAGACTGTATCAAATCCAAGAAGACAGGCTCCAGCCCCAGACCTTTTCGAGCATTAGCCAAATTACCAGTTGGTCTGGCAGATTGTTCGCAGGCAGTCCCAGGCCTTTTCAAGCATGGGCCAAATTTCCAGGCGGTCCGATGAACTGCTCGCAAACACTCTGTGCCTTGCCAAGGGTCCGCAGACCCACCCAGTTCAAGACAAGACAGTCCGGAGACCGTACCAAGACACAGCCCGTCGACTCGTGTCGTTCAAGCAAGGCAGTTCAATAACTGCAAACAAGACAGTCCGGAGACTGCATCAAGACACAGCCCGCAGGCTCGTGTCGTCCAAGAATGGCGCCATTTTTCCCAAGAATCAAATCACTCACCTGGTGCACACAGGTCGAGTCAAGCTATTCTCCACTGCCGACTCTTCGGACCAAACGGTCAACTCCAAGGTTGTGCCTTTTCAGGACCCCAGCGGGTAACCACTAGACGAAGGGGCGCCCGATCAGCCGGGTGGGGCAGCTGCGAGAACCAAGCTCGGTCTTGTGTGGGGTACCCCGATCAGCCCAACCGACCAAACGCACCGCCCGACCCTACAACCCGATTACGGGCGAGTCGGATCACCTTACGGGGTCCCTGTTCGGGCGCCAACTGAAGGAAGTGGCCCGCTAGGGCCACTCGGGTTTTCTCACAGCCACCTGCTATGCCTTCCCAAGAATGAAGAGTCGGTCAGACAGTAGAGAATACAAACTTACATGTTTATTAGAAATGCTCTGCAGAGGAGTCCATCATGACCTGCACCCTAAGATGTCTGCCGAGGGACTGACCCCCAGCGATCTACAGTGAGTAATCATTCTTCCCCGGAGCCTCCAACCCCCCCCCACCATGGAAAACTACTGGCCTGAGCCAGACATGAACAAAGGAGGCACAGGGAGATGAGCTACCAACTGCCAGATGGGTACATGTTATCAGAAACCCAAGGCCACTGAGCCGGGTCTCAGCGTCTCCTAACGTGGGAGCAGAACTACACACTTAGATTGGTATGTGAGAGCTGAATTGTCTCCTTATTAGCAGGTCGGGAAACAGCCTTGAGCAGGAAGGAAAAAATAATAACGAAATACAGTGTTCTGCTGAGGCAAGCATTACGAGCCATGAGGCCTAACTCAAGCACATTCTAAGCAGCCTAATAAGGGTTGTGAAAAACAAAATGGAGTCGCACTCGCTAACTGAAGCCTGCACATTACGGGGAGAACTCAGTGGGTTGCATAACGTAAATACAACTGGCATCTATTGAGCGAAACATTGCTAACCTAATATAACTTGAAAGGAGTACATTGCAGGGACGGGATTTTAAAACCTAACAAAGGATATACATCAAAGAGCACACAATGACTCTAATCTAACAAAAGGACTACTTGATGACTGATCACCAAATCCTAATGGCATGTAAATGGAATAATCTAACCATCCATGAAATGCCCTGGCCTTGATGGGCAGCCCATCGTAGCAGTGGCAAATCATGAAAAACACATTAAAGCCAATGGCTGAAGGAGTCTGACTCAAAGCCCACTGTCTCTCTGTACATATTGTTGTACTTTTTTGAAGTACAGCTAAAACAAGTTCTTTTAAGCGCTAAAGATCCCAATAACCAGAACTAAAAAGCACAGACATCATTTACTTACATAGAAACTGTGGTTTTAGAGAGGTATTAGACAGGTTTCTGTCAGATATGGGGCAATCGTGTGAACGGACTTGATGCAGCGGATTTGCACAGTGCAAAACTTTGGTGAAAACTCAAGTAGAGGCTGCACTCAAGTGGATGGACCTTTAGCACCGGATTGAGGCGTGACTCAACAAATCAAATACCTTAAATACAGTAAAGCACATTAGGCCCCATAGCAATTTCAGAGAATGGTAGATGTGAAAACATAATTGTTTATAAGCAGATTAACAAAGTTACAATTTCAAATCATTCAAATTAGTCATAGATCAGTAATCAATACATAAATGCACTTGCCAATATGATTCAAATAAATTCAAGAGGCAAATGCAAAGGCAAACTGTTTAAAGCTCTCATAGAGCAAATTGAAGCAGGCTCAGCTTCTATGAAGGGAAGTTCCTCAATATGCTAAGCTAGATAAGTTGTGTAAATTAGGGAGAAGTCAGGCAGACGGTGTCAGGCACAAGCTGTCAGCAAATAAAGTCTGAGCATAGTCCTGGGCACACGCGGTGCGGGTGTTGATAATGTGATATGCAAAATAGAAGCGTTATTCAAAAGCAACGGTCAACATCAGTATTTGTCCAACTTAATGTTATTTATTTCAACAACACCTGTGTTGAATATAGTACATCAGCCTAGTAAACCAGCCGACACGTGTTTCGTCACCGGGAACAATCCCGTGACTCATCAGGGCTAAAGACAGAAGTAATTAACGGCGACCCGTAGGGGTTGAGTCGAAAGCGAGAATAATAATAGCGTAGCCCAGTGTTGGGGAGGGCGAGGCGTAGGTTTCAAGGGTGCTGCGAAGAGGGAAACAGGTAGAAATCTCCCTGGGCTGACGCACGTGAAGCGTAAAGGCGGGTATGCTTTGGCGGTGAAAGGAGCTAATGTAGAGTATCATAGGAGGCTGTCCAGTGGCCGGCTCGATTAGAAATCACTATGCCAGGGAGGCGAGGTGCGAGGGATGAGCCCGGGTGCGGGAAAGGCGAGGAGTCAGGAAGTGTGTAGAGCAGGGTATAGGAACGCCTGTGGTCCGGATCGGAGAACAGCGAGGGCGCACTGGAGCCGAGTGAACTGAGTGAATAACGTCTGTAAGGCAGAATCAAATAAATATTCAGTCAACCAAATGAGAAGGAAATTTGCCCAGAGGTCTAACTCTTTCAGGTAAGGTACAGAAGTGCCGACTCTGAGGACGGTTGAGCGGGCATCTAAATCTAACAAACTCAGCAATACACAATTGAATTGTTTCTTCTACATCAAAAGCAATTCCCTTCGGCTCCCATGAAAGAAACCAATCAGGACTGAACATTTTATGATAACCCAGTTTCGGTCTTCTTCCCAGCACCAACACAATACAGTCTTTTCTCTATGACTTCAATGGATAGCTTGTAGTGGGATTATACAATTCGGGCAGCGCGTTCCTTCTTACAGATGCGGGTTAATCAGCTCTTCAAGGAACATACACAGATAAATGTTCACACAGAATTTAATACAAGATACAGTTTAATTAAGCTGGACTGGTGAAGCTTGGCCCTGAAACGAGAGAAAGGAAAAATACACAGCAGACAGAAAAGCATTTCAACTTAACTTGAACCATTTTTAAGTGAGTTCTACATTAACTAAGGTCAACTTTAACGTAGAAATGACAGACAATATAAGTGTGCATGGTGCAGATTGATGCAAATGTTTGTGCAAAGTGCAAAATAATTAAAAGCGCCATCAATCTCCATGAGTGTTGCAGTTTATGCTTCTCTCAGTGCTTCTAAGCTTTGAAGCGGACAAGGCAGAAGCACAGATACAGCGCGTTGTATGCTCCTTCCCACCTCTGGCTCGCCATGACTACCCGCCATTTAGCAGTGTCTTTAGGGTGTGAGCCAAATGATGTGCCTGGATAGTCTGCAGCAGTGAGTAAATCTATCTGCACATGGCACATGTTCTCCTGAGACGACTGAGCGTCGGATGTGTCGCTTATCAGTGTACACAGTTGTCAATGAACTCCCTTCAGCTATCTGCGTCATTCTCCCTAGAGACAGGCTGCCGCATCCATGTATTTGCTGAATGCCAGAAACAAAATGTGAAAGAAAGCTGCAGCATAACCAAAGAGAACAATGACAGTATCTTCAGACCCCCAAGCTTTTTCATAATGCTTGGTAGGGGCCCACAGTCATGTTTGCCAACTCCACTTGTCAGTCAGGAAACATCATGGTGTAGACTCCCTACCGGAGAAGACTGAAAGAGCCACCAATGCAAGGATGGAGCCTATGACCAATTCTATGCTGATGAGAATGGGCAAAGGTTTGATTGCCAGTAAACCCTAGTAACATTATATACTGACTATGCAAACGTATTTTGCCCTAAAGTATGTTGCATGACAATTGTGCCCCACTCCTATTTTGTACAGCACTGTTGGACGAGAAACACAGCAACGCGGCAGGTACATACCTGATTCACTTTAGTGAGGTTACATAAATTCATTTAACACAGGGTTAGAGACAGTGCAGTCTGTATTCAAAGGTCAGCATAGGTATTGGCCAGAACTGGGATATCGTAAATCTTAATGCGCCAAGGGAACTGCTGGTTGGGGTTTGCAGGACCCCACACAACCCCGACTGGTATATTTTCTCTCACTGTGAAGACGTAAGAGTGATGGCTATGCCCAGACATGAGTTCTCTAGGTTTAGGCATCTTGGGATCTGGCAGTTAAGGCTGGACGTTTCCTACAGGTTCAGGACCAAGGCTGATTTGCATATGGTGGCTAGCCGTCTGGTGGCATAGTGCGCAAAGAATCTCACTGTATCTCTCCCTCCTCACCCACTTCTCTCTCTATTTAATTACCTCCAGGGCTCTCGGTGTCACTCCTCTCTCGCTCTCCCCTCTTCTCTTTTTCTGTCTCTGTTTCTCTCTACCGCCCTGCCTCTACCTCTCTCATCTCAGAGTCTTAGAAGTATGCAGTAGATTCTTGATGTTTAATGAAGGTATGGTGACACTTGATAGCAAAGCATGCAATGTCAGCATGGGCCTCATTCAGATGCTGCCAAGACACTAATTTTTCTATTACCCTTTCGGTGCATCCAGTAGGGGTGCTTCAACTGGTGCAGCTGTGTCCTGATGGGTGGTATTAGCTCAATTGATGTTTCACTTTGTGCTAGGCGCCCGGGTCCCTTCGCTCCCCTTGGCTCTGCAGCATAAGAGGAAGATGGCTGAAGTGTTTGCTTCTGTTTCCAGGGTGATAGCATTGATGTGCTGCATCCAGTGAAGCACATTAATAGAGCTCCAAGTCCCTCCCTTCTGGTATAGCCTGTGAGGTACTTACCAACGGTAAAGACATTTATCATCAAGTTAATTGTATTTCACAACAGCCATAGCAGTAAGAGTACTGATTGCACGTATATAGTTACAAAATAAACAGACAATTCATTTAAAATAACCTAAAATTTTAAAATCTATTTAAAAAGGTCACAAAGATCAAATAAAACTTAATTTTGATATCTCGGTTGATAAAACCAGCAGAGAACAGTCCTAGTCGTGTCTGTTGATACAGTTATCTACTAGCAAGAGTGCATCTCGTCCTGTCATTTCAAGCTGCCTGGATTTGGAAGCAACAGAGTACAGTCAGCAAGGATGTGCTTTGCAAACAAAAGATCAATGCCTCTTTACAGCTTTTTTAAAAGCACTACCAACTTGCTCAGAGCACAAATACTAAGGAGACAACACAGTAGGAAATGGAGCACAGTGTCTGCCAATAGCTGGGTACAACAGTAGCTCTTTTAGTCAGTGCTTAATTTGAGCCGGTTGTTTCCGTGGGAGCCACCGGCACTTATTTCTGGGGAGCGGCACTTATTTGTCCACATCAGACATTTCCTAAGAGCAAGAGAGGGAAAAACACAAAAAGCGGAAAGACAGAGGAAGAGAAAGATGGAAAACCGTCCCAAATGGAGCAAGAAGGAACCTGCAAGTGTGAGATAAAGGGGCACGGAGTGTCTGGTAGCCTATTAAAGAGGCATGAGGTGGATTTAAGATTACTAGCCTTATTATTCAGCCCGCCGACGTTTAGTGGTACCAGCTGCTGGCTTCTGAATAGAGCTTCGGGCACCGGCACTCTTCCTATTTGCAAATTAAGAACTCCTTTTAGTCTTGATTTTGCTTGCCTCAGGTAGAGGCGACATTCCAGTAGCCGCTGAGCCCCTACGCAATTTGTCACGGATGTGTTAAGAGCAGGTATCTGTAGAGAAAGGCCACAGAACTGGAGGCAAAAGTCGGAGTGCCAGAAAAAACCTCCAGGGCAAAGTATAGATAATTCAGGAAAGAAACCAAGAAGGAGAATGGAGGCTCAAGGCAAATCAAGCACAGGAGAGCAATGCCGTTTAAAAGAAGCAGAGCTGTAAGACCCCAACACAAAAAGAGCACAGAGAGGTGAAGAGGCACAAAGGGACAAAATTACAAGGAGGTGACAAACCCACTGAAAAATATTTTGGCTGCTTTCCAATAAAGTCTATTGTTGCTCTGGATCCCTTTTATAGATAGAGAGCAAGACAGGAAACAGGAAGCAGGTGCGTGTCATTTGAAGTGTAGAAGCCATCTTGGATAGGTCTAGAATAAGTGCAGACATCTTAGGATAGGCCCTTATATGGAGCTGAATCTCTAATGTGGGATGTGGCTAGACAGTGGAACACAATAGGTCGCCATGCTTTCATCTGCAGTGCACGCCTGTATACACCTAGTGTCTTGTCTGTCTGGCCCCCTCCACATCCAGCAATCAGCAACACCCCGAAGGAATGACATGGTGTGTTGCCTGCCTTCCCGCAGGGATGTTGTCATACATGAGGAAAGGCATCATGGTGTCCGCATGGAAGGAGTGGCATCCACATTTGCCAGGCCAAGGAAAGTCTTGACCCTGGTGAAGACCTAGCCCCCTTAGCACACCACACACTGGCGGCAGGGGCATAGTAAGTCCCCACTGTGCGGGAGCAACTGTTTTATAGAACGAGTGTCATATACAAAGCCACAGTACAATCCTTAGAGTCCAATCATTTGACAGTAAATGTGTTACTTGTCAGTACACCCAACCAGAATTGCACATCTATAGTATTTTACTCTGGCAGTGTAGCTAGCAAGAAATAATAAACACCAGTCTAATTCAGGGACGTTTTTCAATTTCAATCAGTCATTTAGTGATGTCACTGTTAGTGCACATTGTACAATCTCATTATATTTTAGTTTCCAATTCTTTTCCCTCAACACCTCAATAGTAGCTTTGCAAATGTGTCTGGAGTAGTTCTGAGATCCTAATACCCACTCATACTGGGATTCCTTCACCTGATTGAACGAAAATAGAGAAGCGTGAGCTAGGATTGCCTGTGCGTCCTCGTGTGATCAAAATACAATGTAATGTATTGATTGGACTACAAACGCCGAGCACGTGACCGTTCTAAGGGCCCCTGTGCTGAGAACACACCCGACTCTCTCACTGAGATGTAAATGGTGCATAGGTGTTGGGCTCAGATTTTAAAAAGCATTTTAAAAACACCCGACCGTCAGCACCATAACGTGCTACTGTGGCTTCTTTAGACTGATACGTTTGAAAAATTAGATCTATCGATTGGCTACCAAATTTATGTTCAAATCTACTAAGAGCATTAGCTGATTAAATACGATAGGATAATGATTTAGATGTAAAATTAACAATGATACTTTGACGGCGGACTGCTGTTTCTGCACCTCACACTAGTTTCAATTAAATCAGGTTCCGTGCGCAACAAGCCCTTGCACCAGCCGTCGGGTGATGCCTCTGTACGTCAGATCCTAAGCAATTGAGGGGTTGGGCGTGCACAGGTGATGAAGTCCAAGGAGTCAATGTTTATTTTTTCAAATGAGTCTTTATTTTCAATTAGTTAGTTCTCACAGAATTGGAGATTTTACGATCAGCCAACGCGTTTCGTTCTCATGACGAGAACTTCGTCAGGGCTCAGTAGGCGAGTATCATTCCTTGATGTAAAGAGTAAATGGTGAGAATTCCGCACTTCACAGGTATACTAGGTAAATTTGACCTAGCTCCAACGTGACCTTTCGTGTAGGATTCAAATAAGCGATCCTTTAACTAAGTTGGTGTTCCAGGTAAGTATTCTGGAAACACTCAGGATATCGCAGGGCCTCAATCGGCCTATGTAGCAAATCTCAAGTTACGAGTTCTCCTGCCACTCATTCTGGCAGGAGAACTCGTAACTTGAGATTTGCTACATAGGCCGATTGAGGCCCTGCGATATCCTGAGTGTTTCCAGAATACTTACCTGGAACACCGACTTAGTTAAAGGATCGCTTATTCGAATCCTACACGAAAGGTCACGTTGAGCTAGATCAAATTTACCTAGTATACCTGTGAAGTGCGGAAATCTCACCATTTACTCTTTACATCAAGGAATGATACTCGCCTACTGAGCCCTGACGAAGTTCTCGTCATGAGAACGAAACGCGTTGGCTGATCATAAAATCTCCAATTCTGTGAGAACTAACTAATTGAAAATAAAGACTCATTTGAAAAAATAAACATTGACTCCTTGGACTTCATCACCTGCGCACGCCCAACCCCTCAAAATTTAAATGTATGTTTTGGCCAATCGAGCATTTAGAGCTTTTAGTAGGATGAAACATATGAAGGAAAGGTGGCTCTAAAACGGTTATAGCCTAAGAATTGTAACTAAAAAAAACAAAAACCTCACAAGAGGTGTGGCGTATATAACTAAGGTCGTAGCCTAATGCACGAGAGAGTATCCTGTGATTGATAAATTGATATAAATGGGCAACTATTGGATAAAGAATAACCAAAATGAACAGGCAACTGAATATGTATTTAACAGTTTACATTGCACCTTTGTCCTGGACAAAAAGCAATAAAACACTTGGCAAGCTAAACTGCCAAGCAAGGTATAAGTAAGCGGCAAGAGATTGGTTATTCAATTGGAATAAAACAGTCTCATTGGTCAGCTAGTACCACAGTCGACTGTACCGGTGCTCCGGGATGTAAATGTAATGAAGTGACTCAAGGCACGAGTTTCTGTAATGTTTTTTTTCTTTCTCCAAAATCAATAAAAAGAGGTATGTAAAAGAAAAGAAAGAAATTGTGTCATTGGCCTTGGGATAGGAGTGGCAAACAACAGTATCCACCGTGGTGGTTTGTCTCTGTGACACAAAGAGGACTTCCAACACTGTTGTATTACAATTCCAGTGTGTGACAGTCAGGTAGTCAAAGTTTTTTTCTTCAGTGGGGGAAGCCCAAAATATAGAGTCATGTATGGCCCTTGTGCAGTGTTTGTGTTTTTTGGTTTGCTTGGACTCAGTCCTGACAGGCATTAGCTTGCTTACAGCACTGCTACCTTTGGGGAAAAGTGTTCCCCAGATAGTCAAATCTACTCACAATACATTCTAAAATAGTTACAATACTTTCCTATTGACCCTGGCATGTAGCTATCAATAGTGCAGCAGGAGCAGTGGCGCCAGGGCTCAAGAGCCTCAGGGGCCCTCTGCAACCCAAGAGCGGCTGTATTCCACCACTCAAAGGGGACACGGGAAGGGCATTTACTAGCTTGTATTAGGTCCCATGGTACCCTTGCTTCACCTATGATTGAAGAGAATTAGCATATGTAGTCCAGTTCTTTGCTCCTACAATAAGAAGAGCTGTGTAGTGAAGGGTGGATTTTATGAAGGCCAGCCAAGGCTTTGGTTGCCCTCCCAGTATCGTGGTCACACCATCAATGTGAGAAAGAACTAAACTTGCAGTACTGTTCTGAAACTTGATGTTTGAGGGTTTTACTGTAAAGACACTAGTTAATGAAGAGCTGTCCTGTGGATTATGTTGATGTGAGGTAGAAATGACAGCTTGGTGGTGATGGCGAACCCTCGCAATTTTGCCTGAGTTGATGAGATCCCTGAAGGTGCTGTGTTTCTTAGCAATGCTTTGCTTTGTTCGAGGTGCTGTAATACTTGCAAGGCTGTTCCCCTCTCAAGAGTTAGATGCATAGATAATAAGTTTGTGTCATGCATGCGTAATGCTATCTTTGAATGAGAGGAGTGGGCAGGAGTAACATTTATTAGGTAATATCTGCATGAACTGAATTAGGAAAGGTTCAATAGCATTTTAAAATAAACCTACTAATGGGGGAAGGCCACACCCCTGACCACCACCCCACTGTACGAGAAATTCTACAGTGCTCTACCCTGCATGCATATGCAGACACAGCCTTTAATATTTGTATGAAGAATTTTGATTACGACATCAAACCACAGTCCATATCTTTATTACACAGTGATTTCAAGAAATGTTTTCTTTGATTTAATCTGAATATCAACTTTAAATTCAAGAAGTGTTCACTTCAGTTTATGAATATGTTTAAGAGGTTTGTTGTGTGCCTCCTGCTCTGCACTACTGGTCGAAGTACTGAATGAGCAGGCACCGCAGGCAGAAAGGTTGCTAAATATTGTTAAATCGTTTTAAGAGCTTGCAATGATGGTAGAGGCTGGTGAGCCCTTGTGATTCCATTTACATTTCTCTTTTTCAGTTTTTTAATATGAAGCACAGGGTAACAAAAAGGAAAACATAAACTTGCAGTAACATAGCCGTAATCATCATATTATGTTCAATTACAGTGCATCAGTATGAACGTTTCCTATGTATACATCGAGAAGGTTGGCTAGGCCATTGAAAAGATCCTAAGCCATACCAACAGTCTACATGTTCGACATATCAGGTCAACTACACCTAAACTAGATTATTTACTCTCTGTCCCCTGCTTTAGAATTTATCCTATTGATCTAGTCAGTCAAGAATATTCAAACGTATTGCCTGAACGGTTTCCATATTGCTTTAGGACTATTTTTTCCTGGAATTAGCGTAGTGTATTTTGCAGAAGTAGATCTGTTGTAGAGGGCATCTTGTACCCAGCTTTTTAGGTCTCGGGCCTAGCGTTGCAGTGCGCAGCCCTGCTCGCACAGCCCGAGACCTCATGTAGGGGGTTTTGAAAGCTGACCACACGCTCGTGCGTGTGGTTTTGCTTTCGCCGGCTGCCATTGGCTTTTACGTGTTTTTTTTTACAAAAATAAGGCACGCAATTGGGCAAAGGCGGGCGCATGTCCCGCCTTTGCCCCGCCCATTCCCACCGGTGTCTAGAACGCGCATCAGCGCGCGTACGCCTCGCTGCTGCGCTCCCTTTCCCCCCGCTCCTCTGTGGTGCGCGCTCGCGCACCACTGTTTTTTTCCCTCCTGAGAGGGGGTCTCGCCCACGCCAGGCATGGTGTAGGGGAAAGCACCTGAAGTCGCAGGAAAGGACAGGAAGGGTCCAATTTCTTTGAGGTTCTCCTGTTCCCCCACCGTTTGGAGCGGTGGATGTCCCATCCCCGTCGTTGTCAGAGTCCACCGTAGCATTGCCAGGAGGAGACAGGACGACGGAGCCGGGAGGCGGAAGGAGGTATCATGTCTGGGTTTGTTCAGGTTGTCAGGTATGATGATTAGTGTTTTTATGACCTTGTCAACAGAGGCACTCACATTTCGTCTGTTTTCCGGGTTCACGTAGAGCTAAACAAGTAACCTCGAGGCGGAACATCATTTCTAGTTCGTCCCTTGAGCTATTTATTGTTTGTGGGCGAGGGGGCGGGGGGAGTAGTGTCTGCTTTCCCCAGACCGCTGCTGGGGGCGCAGTGACAGAGCAATGCCAGTGCCCACTCCTCCGAGCTCGCCTTTGCTAAAAGGGCGTCCTGGGCGAAACCCCTTTGACGCTCCGTTCCACACTTTTGTTTGGATCTAAGTCGCAGGAAGGATGCTTGCTTCTGGGAGCTCCAGTCCAGATAGCCTCTGAGTCGGCGCCCTAGTTGTGGGCTCAGGTCGCATGTTCAGGTTAAGCCTTGCCTGTGCTGCCCCTGTTACTGCAACATCTGAAAGCTTCCGAGCGTCTCTACGCCGGAAATGATTGTTTCCGGAGTTTTGAAGTCATGTAATTCCTGTCCTGGAGACGCGCAAAATTGCGAGTTGCATGAGTTTATCGCTGAAACAGGTGAAATCCATTATGAAGGCATCTGAGCAACAGTTCCACGTCTAGAGTTGCATTTCAGATTTTCACTTTGCAAACATAAAAACAAATACCGTAGCCTATAGTGCAATACATATTTTATAGGTGGGCGAGCTAACAAATTAACTGGAAGATTCTAGCCAAAGGTCGACTGTGGCTCTAAGAGCCCGTGCATGAGTTTGAACCCTGAAAATAGTTGTCATATAATCATGTGAGGTCTGTTCAAAAATATGTAAATTTTTAACACGCAGAGGAAGTGTTTCCCATCTTAGACCATCAGATTATTATTAAACGTAATAGTTTTCAAACAGGAACTTGGAAACCTGTCTGCTCCCTGGCGACCAGGTCATATTGAATTAAGTCTCTAGTCAGTTGTCATCTGTACCCTTTATGTGCGATCATTTCTTTTTATAGGTGGGGCAACATTATAGTCAATCGAACACAAGAGGTTTTCGATCAACGCTCGCTCTGGCTGCAAGTTTTTAAAGGTGCTGTCATATTTGTTAACTAAGAAAAAGGAGGTTGGGGGCGAAATAGCATATTTGATTATAGTCACCCAGTGTGGCCAAGCAGGAAGCCGTTAGAGAGATATTTCTTTATCTTTTTCTAACCTAAAAATTGTATGCTTTTTAAAAATTCTTAGAACATGAGGGTAGAGCGTGGGTAGCAGGCAGAAGTCACATGAAAGCTTGGCTCTTTTTGGGCTCGAAGGTTCAAGACGACCTTGAGCAGACCTAGGCATCTGGCTCGAGCTTTGAGTGTCTCGCCCACCTCTAGTATATTTATATTTAGTCATTCATAGTAAATGGATCTATGCTTATAAAAAAAAAAAACTATGACCACACTGGATACATTATAGGAAGCATATATACAAAGTGCTGCTCACCATGTGAACACATGCGCAATTCAGTCCAAAGTGAGGAAAATGTAAAAGACGGATGTCAATCTTGCCAGGAACCCCGGAGAAGGCGGGAGAGTGAGACGGAGTCCTGCACATGGAAAGCAATATATGCGTCGCTGCTGATCTGCTTCTCATTAGAATTACAATGGAAATAGATGCAGTCGGTGGCATTTTATAAACCATGTTTGCCAGTTTAAATATTGACGTTGGTTTTTATTTAACATCCACTGTGTAAATAAATGCTGTTTTTAGGGATTAAAGCGTCGCCGCCTACGTGAGTAGCACGGACTTTTGCCTCATGCTATACAACATTATAATAAATTAATAATAAATCATGTTAAGAATCTGATTGTTTATGGTGTCGCTGCTGTGGACACTGATAATGTGCTGAATGAGTGTCCACATCTGTTGTTACACTTGTTAGGTTTCACAACATATCTTCTTGTCACCTCACAAGCGTTTCATGGCTTCGATTCTCCGTGGGCAAGGCTGTTTAGCCAGGAGGTGGTTAGGCCACAGAATTGCGGGCTCTAACATGGCACTGCTGGGCTCTACCTTACTGAAGTGGTTACATTTCCTTGTCTGTGCTTTGAAAGCCTGTTCGGTGGGTAAGAGAGGGTATTGCCACAGCACAATATAAAGCTTCCCTCTTTATTTTGGGGGCTTTGGGAGGAAGGAATAGGACAAATAGAACACTTTTTCCAGTCTGCATGGCAACAAAAACCTACCAAAGGTACAGAAACCTTGCTGAGATGCACAAGAAGGCCATCGAACCATGGGCAATGGGTCGATCTAAAGCCCACTCTGTATTGTTTACAATAGGTTTGTTTTTAAACACGCAGTTAAAGCTGTTTGTAGGCAAGACTTAAAAGAAGTGACAAAGTAAAAGATCGTTTGAAAATTAGTGTGCTTTTTGCTGTATTTGAGTGTTAAGCAGGTGTCCTTAGTCCAGCCAGTGTTAACACGTGTGAAAAAGACAAAATAACGCAACAATACTGTCGAAATGCATTTTATACTTTAGCATTTTCTTGCCACATTGTTTAGTTAACCCTGCGGCATAAATGTATCCTTCCCTGTCGCATATTTTCAGTGGGTGCGGGATAGATATATGTAGCCACCTCATTGGACAATATATATATATATATATTTATTTATATTATCATTGGGTGGTGGTGGTCCGGAAAAGAAAAGATGGGTGTTTACCAGCATTAATTGTGGTGTCTCAGTTTACACTTTGCTACAGCATTACCCTCCTTAATAATTTTCAGTCCCATTTTGGCTTCCGAATTCTGGTAACTCAAGATTCCACACTCAATATTCCAGACTACATTGTAAATGGCAATGCCTTTTATTTATGTTTTGGGTTTTAAAACATAAATAAAAGGCATTGTCATTTACAATGCCATTAGCTTAAACTCACGTAAATGCGAGACCTATTGCATTGTAAATGCTTGTGAATGTTGAATGCTCCCTCCGATGCAGCTCTAACGGGCGTATGGGTTTGACACGGATATTCAATTCACGCCCTTGGCGGTCGATCTGGTTGGTTCACAACTGCGGCGACAGAATGTTATCGTTGTCAGTGTTAACTCCGATATTCGATACAATTAAAAAAAAATCCTGGGCGTTTAAAATGTAATCCCTTCCCCGTCTAGTGCAAAGTGCACTTTGTACCTTAGTTTGCCTCTTACGTGTTAGTGACGTCACAGGAACTCCTCCGGGCAAAAAGCTTTCGTCCATGAATGCAAATCGTTGTGAGTTCAAGAGGTTATCATTACAGCATATCATCTGCTCGGTTGTTTACCTTATTGCATCAGCACTAGCTGTGGCGAACGGGAGGTGCCAAGTGCACTCAGCGGGCGCTTTCCCCTCCGAACAGGTCTTGCGCTGTGCAGCTCTGAAATAGTTTCCCCTTTGCTGGTCAGAGGCACATGACAGTCTGTAGAGCCGGGCGCACTGACTGCAGGGCTCATGCAGGGGCTCGTGTCTACGGTGCCAGAGAGGGTCCGCGCGCTCCTCTCTGACCTGCTCGTGGACCCCCTCGTGCTCTCTGCCCTAGTCTGCTGTTCCGCTCTGTCCCTGGCTCTGCATAAATGGATGGGGAAGCAGAAAATCCTGAAGAAAATGGAAAGGGCCCGGCAGCGGAGGGACGAGGCGTTGCGCAAGATGGAGAAGGGGGTGCAGCGGTTCAAACTGCAGGTACTATTCCTGATGTCTGTAACGGAAGAGAAGTGAATTTACGCGGAGAAATGTGCTTTCCGGTGTGACACGACCTGGTACAGATGTTTCCGCTTTATGAAAAAGAACCCGTAAGAACGGATTGATTACGTTATTCACCTTTAACTTTTAAAGTTAACTCAGTGGGTTCAGCTCCCCTGTCTCTCAAGAGGTCTGACGATCATTCCCAATGCCACACCCCAGTAGGGCCAACACAGTAGTTCATCCGTCCAAGATTCATATAAAAAAGTACCAATTGTGACTTAGTAGTGATAATTATTAATTGAGCACAAGGTATTTCATGTCGGAGTGACAGTGCTACACAAATTACACTAATAGATACGCATACATGTATTATACCTGTATACTTACAATTGTGGATTGGAATTTAGTAGCTGCTAACTGAAATGGGTTAGAATGTAAGCATATAATATGTAGTCATTTGAACCCCCATATGCCACAGCTTCTTCTGAAGCAAAATTGGGTATAAAGAGCTAACGTTGGGACATTATTTACCACCCCAAGTTGGAAGCCGAATACCAGTGCTGTAACAAAGCGGTAAACATTGGACCCCATTTGATATTCTTTTTTCACAGCATTGCAGCCCAGCCACCTCAAATTGTAGCAATCGTGTTTCAGAAAAATCACATACAGATATAGCGCTCACAGGTTTGTGCAACATCTCCCCTTTCTGCTGCCTGCATGTATGCCCTCTGTGTTTTCGTTCTACTCAGTTCACTGTCAGTTGCTGTCAGAGTAAGGAAGGAGGGAATCTGACTTGCTAGACCTTCCTGTAGTTTTGGGTAGCCTTAATAGAACATGGATGACAGTGGCTGGCTTAATTCTTTGGCAAACATGTGTTTCTCTAACAGGAAAGATGGGTCAATAGACCTCGGAAGCCTAAGCGTGGAAGAGATCAGTTTCATAAATTGATTTGAAGTGTTTTGTCCCAGTGCATCATTGAGCGCTACTTATCGTGATCTTTCCTCAGTTTGTACATACATTGGGGTACATACATGCTAATTAATAAGGTGAACTCATCTTGAAAAAAACTGGAGTATAGGATCAAATTAGAGATTCCTTATTTTGTGGTAAATGCATTCCCCACCCAAATTTTTGGAGTGTTCATGCACTTTTCACCCTGGTTTTTAAATATGCTACATGGGAGCTAAGTGAATTTAAACATAGAATTGGAGGGATTTTCCCAAGTTCTGTGGGAAAGTTGTATGATCTTGGTGGATTAGAGCTTTAAACTGTATGTGCCATTAACGTAAACATCACATCTGTTTTCCTCTTTCAGAAAATTCATAGAACATCTATAGTGAATCACAGCAGATTGGCCTGACTGCTTAAGTAATGATCATATCTAATATCACTTTTACATTTGTCTTTGCTGTTGTTATATGTTCGGCCATAACTTGCAAGCTTTATTGTATAACTCTAAAAGATCACCAGGAGGAAAACAATCTAGTGCTTATTGCTGTTGAGCTATGCCAATAGCTCAAACTAAAAAAAAAAACGAGACCTATTGCATTTCTAATGCTTGTTACTATTGGAGCAGATCCTTTCCCCTATCCCAGTGTGACCCAAGCCTTTTCCTGGAGCAGTAGCAGAACAGCGGCTCGCCTAATTGGTTTAGGAACATCTGCCACAAATCCAAGCAACATCCAATGGAATGACCGACAGTGTGTATGTCAGCATTTTGTTTAATTTTCTTCCAACATCCTGCCAGAAGTCAATTTTCTTGGGCAGGATCATGTGAAATGCATAAACTCTGCATGTGGCACCGCACACCTTCTATGCATTCTCTCCAGATTCATATACACCCTATGTAGGAACTTGGGATGTGTCAGTCTATGCCTATGGTTTGATGTCACAAGTGAAGTCTATGCACAGCATGATGCCCACTTATCTTCAGACCATTGCTCTCCAATGTCTGCAGCCCACTTTTCCATCACCAGCGTTGTCACATCACTCCTATTCTCAGCAGACCATGTGTATAGCTTAGTGACCAATGCCCTAGTACCCTCCAACCTTATTGTAACTCATAATGGGGAGCAGCTCTTTAGGTTCCTCCTGAAATTACTGATACGTGGTTTTAACTACATTACATATCTTAAGTATATGAACATTTCCAAGGGTTTACCATCAGCCAAAGCTTTGATTTAATTTCCATTTCCATATGAGCGATTGGTCAAAACTTATTTCATCATCTTATGTTCAGAACTTATTTGTCATCAAAAATCAAGGAACAGACACCAAAACATTTTGAGTGGGTTGCTCTTCTTCAGAAGGCAGAATGTGTAAGCACTTCTGCGTTTGGTGCTGTTTCATGTAGAAGTCTGGCATGGGAGTACAGAAAAGTAGCGTTCTCTGGACTTTGCCCGACAGCTCTTTCAGGCCATTTTGGTATTCTGCACATGTTCAGGTGCCCATGCAGTGGTACCACTCTGTCCCCCAGACTCAAGCGAGGAGATGTGGACTAATAGCCAGAGTTACAGACTTTGGAACTGGAGAAACAGGTTGGAATCCTGGCCTCTGCTCGACATCTTGTGATTCATTTAATCAGTGGCGGATGGTGACATTTGAAAGTGGTGGGGCGTAAAATGCTGGTCATACTGCACCGTAGCGAGCAAGTGTAGCGAGCGAACCCGAACAACCTAAGGGGGGTTGGGGGTTCTCCCCCTGAGAAAATTTTGAAAAAAGAGTGGGAAAATGGTACATTTTCAAGTAAATTTGAGAAAGCAGGAAGGTTAATAAAGCAATTGTGAAAGTGCAGTTATTACATTAATGCAGTGGAACATTTGATGTGACAGTGCAGGCTTAACTAGGAGCAGCCCTCGTCTTGCCTCCAAGCTCGCCGTGCTCCTGAGGCGCAGGGCACACGTCCGCCTGACGCAACAGTGTGTTTCAAGATATCCTTTCAAAACCAAGAAGGCGCCCAGGGCTGTAGGATCCATTCTATCTGTAAGGCCCAGGCCAGGGGGTGTTGTTTCGAAAATGCTTCATGATTAACCAAGGGGGAATCCATCTTCCCAAACTCCTACAATGCACACATGGGACACAAGCCTAGCCGCAATAAGTTCTGTCCACAAGGGTCTCTCAGCCTCTCTATCTTTTAATACAATGATTATACTTGCATGAAGGAGGCAGGACAAGGTCAGATACAAATGTTCTCAGCTCGGATACAGACGCAGTATATATTTAGGCACATATAAACCCCACTGGTGATATCACATCATTCCGTCCCAGCCTCCTGTCTCCAGCGAGTGAATGACGCCACACAGCACAAATAACTTTCCATGCAATACTGCTTTCTTTACCAGAGCTAAGAAATTCAGTGGCAAATGCTCAGCACAAACAACACACACATCCCGCAATACACCTTCCTGTTTTAAAAGAACGAGGCAGACACGGCATAACATTGCAACGCAGATAAGGTCTCATACCACAGGACTCAAATAGAAATAAAATATAATTCAGCACAGATACACGTTTAACCCAAGAAATTAAAGGCATGGAACCTAAAACTCCAAAAAATAGACACAGGAAAACGTGCTTCTCCATAACACACACGCACACTCCTGAGACACAACCAAGCTATTACTCAAACTTGCTGAGTGACGGACTCTGCACTTCGTTTGTATACAACAGGGAATGTGCAACTCCCCACTACAAGTAGATCACACTCTGCACATGCGTTCAGGAGGTGACACCTAAACCTCTCTACGCTTGTAGATAAAGTCAAGCAACTAATCTATTAGGATCAAAATATCACAATTTATTCGTGAGCCACTAAGGATATGAATCCGCATATACAAAAGCAACTAGACATAGTTAGTAGCCAAGCTTGGCAAGTCTACCTTGGATTACTTGACTTTTTAGTGGCAGTGAGGTTGAGTAGTCATTGGTAAACATGAATGTCTAGCCAGAGGTGGTGAGGAATGCATAGTTAATATAAAAGTAGTAAAATAAAGCAGTTAAAACAGATTCGAATGGTAAAAAATGCAGTGTGTGTAACGTGCCATCTTACTCATTATCTGTTCAATGTTCCATATCAATTACGCTCTCAGCAGGTCCTATGTGTCTGACTAACATGTTTTATATTTAACAGTTGGGGCTGGTACACTTAAACTAAATTTGATTCTGCAAAGATGTTCATATGTTTTTTTACATGCCTCAGTTTTACCAAAAGTGGTAATCAAGAGGATATGTGTATGATACATATTGCAACGATATACCAAAGACAAACAAGAAGGGTTAGTCGGCATATTCAACATATAGGTAATGTTGGTCATTTATTATGTCCGATGATTACTTTTTTATCTTATGTCTTATACAACATATGCTTATATGGTTTTCATATTTATCATGTGTGAGGCAGTACAGTGGTTTTTATTATTTAGGCAATATTAAATGTTTTTTAGATCACCTAAATGGCTGCTATGTGATCTATGAATCTTTAACTATACAGCTTTCATTGTGTTATATGATTTTGTCCCCAGAACACAGTAGACGGACCAGCATTACACACTGCATAATGAACAAGTCACCTGAGCACCTCATCCATATCAAGTTTTATTCATAATATCCACAGCTGAGCAGTACGCATTAGGCACAACCCCTGCACCATGGTGTGCACAGCATGGCTCCAAGTCACATATCTAGCTAAGCATTTACCTTCTCAGTGGCACACTTACATATTCTCTCCAATCCATATATACCACATTTATACACCATTCGCAAGACATTAGACTAAATATACTACAGCACATATGACAACGCTACACCAGACTCTTATACCCAGCAAAGATGCCTTTAAACCAAGCAGGCCAGGTAGTGGATGACTGTGCACCCTGATAACAAAGGGGGAAGCCGCAGTGTCAGCGCAGGGCCCTGGCGGGCCTCCTGTGTCTGGCGGGGCCGCTCCTGTCACATCCTGGCTGGCAGTATCGAGTGTGCCTTCGGGTGACTGCGTGCTCCAACTAACCCAGGGAGCGCTACCAGTCTGGATAGGGGGCAGGCGGCGGATGTATAGGCCGCAATGTGTCGGATCACCACGATTCTTAGGCCTCTGCTGTACAGCGCTCCGGAGTCTGCACGGAGCCGCTGGTAGTCCATCTGTGGGGGTGTCGGCCGGGCTCCTGGTCTCCGCTGAGTGTGGGCGGGTGGATGGAGGGTGATGCCTGGCCCCGGAGGGATATTTGGGAAGGTTATATGGGTCGATGGATGTAGATCCTGATGTATATCTGTATCGGGGCAGCGGGGGGTCTCGGGTAGGGGGCCGCGGGGGTTTGAAAATAAAGAAGCAGCTTAAACTTACCTGACCGGGTCCACCGCCTCTGCTGTCTGCTTCTGGGCCGGGGTCCGCGTTTGGCGCCTTCACCGGCGTCGTCTTCTGCGTGCTACTGGCTGGCATTGGCAAGCCCTCTCAGGCTCTCAGCCAATCCAGACGCTGCTCCAGAGTCCAGCAGCGCCAGGATTGGCCTGGAGCAGGGTCACTCACTGCCCATTAGGAGACCGGGGGCTGCGAATGAAGCAACCCTCGCTCTCCTATGGGGAAGCCTTAGTGCGCATGTTCGGGCTGGTCTTAAAAATGGCCAGCCCAAAAACGAACATGCGCACTATTGCGCTGTCACTCACCCTGAGTGCACTGCTGCCGCAGCCCCACCCCCTTCAGCGTCCCTCCTCGTTCTACTTCTGACGCTAATTCCATTCCAATCAGGAGTCCTGTCCTGGTTGCTGGAATTAGCGTCAGAAGTTGGTGGGGCAACGCCCGAACGCCCCCAATGGACGCACCGCCACTGCAGTTAATCTTAGGCGTGCCTAAAAATGTATAATGAAATCTGGTTCTCATGTGAAGTGCTCTATTGCCCTCGGCCGAGTTTGTACTATAAAAAACTACAAAAACTTTTTTCTTAAATGGGAAAGTTATAGCAACCGGGTCATTTCAATGTGTGTTGGGAAGAGGGACTGGACTCCTAGTACTAATAAAATATATGTAAAAGAACTTTGTCAAAAGAGAACCCTATGATTTCAGTTGCCGTTAACCCCTGTTTTACATGCTCCAATACGCACTAGACAATTTGAAGGAAAGGCCCGCCAGTCATTGCTCTTCCCAGCCATTCACTATCATAGTCACCTGACCAGAGCAGCCATGATGTGCCATCTTGGGTTTGGCAGTGACCAAACATGGTGACGTGCAGTGGGATTATACATTAATCAGGGCCACAGGAAATATGCGGCAGGGGAGGGCCAAATTATGCGGCAGGGATGAGTAAATTATGGGGCAAGAAAAGGCATATTATGCAGCATTGTGAAGCACATTTTGTGATAGTGTTAGTTCATTATTTTGTCATTTGTAAACTTGTTAACACTATCAGGGTATTAATTACCCATCATTAATACCACTTTAACACCCAAATATAGCAATAAGAAACAGAAAGGTGCACGTTAACCTTTGCAAAGGGCCTTGCACTGGGCGGCGACATGTCACTGCGTTTTTAGTAACTTTTTTAAACATCTGAGCTAGAAACAATATTTTTTGTTAACATCTACAGGTTATGCAACAGATAATGAATTATGTGGCAAATGCGGAAAATATACAATTATGTGAAATTCGCAGCGGCCGCACAATCGCATAATTCTGGTGGCCCTAATTTTAATCAACTATCATAATGCACTGCTGGCATGCACCAGCTTATTTCTTCTCTTCTGGGTGGTGGCATATCAATGCCCGGATAAAAAAGGAAAATGACCATATCAGCAGCATGCTGCTTATCATAACACACTTCACACAGAAGCCATTGTGTCCTAACGTCAATAGCAACTACTGTAGAGTGCACTGAGTAACAAGAGTCTACAGAGACCACATGCCAAATAATGGAAACTGTGGCAATGTTTCCTGATTGTTTGCTCTTCTGTTCGTAGAATCTACAACATAAGTTTCAAATAGTTTTGCACATCTCCCTGGGCTCTTCTGTGCAGTGGCGTCACTAGGGGGGAGCGGGGGGTGCGGACCGCACCGGGTGACACCATCACATGGGGTGACACCTTTCCCAAATGAGACTATTTACTAAATAGTCTCATTTGGGAAAGGTGTCACCCCATGTGATGGTGTCATGGGGTAAGTCGTGAGGGGGTGACACCATGAGTTACCGCACTGGGTGACACCAACCCTAGTGACGCCGCTGCTTCTGTGTTCATCCGCCGGCACATTCTGTGTGATTTTGGGGTGGCTCTAATGTCCAAGAGCTTGTCTCATCAAAGACGTACAGTGTGTGAAACCGGGACACTAATGCTTTAGAAACAGTTGCATGATATTTCGACCAGTCCATTTCTAGGGCTGTCAGGATTTGCAAATGTCCGACGTGTTCGGAGGGCAATCTGCCTCGCTCCCCAGAGTGTGTCCCGTTTCGTACCAAAGAGGATGCACCAGACAGGGTCAAACACTGAAGGGGTCTGGGAAAGGGAAAGAGAGAGAGAGAGAAAATGAGACAAGCAGCACGCCCAAGTCTTCTTTAGAATGTCTCTCTTTAATGTTGCATCTCTGGTTACACTACAGATATTTCACAGAGACTCTCAGGAGGTATAGTGACCCACTAACCAGAAAAGTTAACCTAAGTTGGTAAGCCCCAAAGTCTGGAAAGAAATCAGAACTCATCTGGACAGGGAATGGGGAAAACACAGCAATACAATAAAGCCAAAAGAGAGTCCAGAGAGCAAGGTCAGCAACAAGCAATGAGGTCAAACAGCCACAAAGAGGAATCCACAGAAAAATGCAAAAGCCAAGAATCCTAAAGAGCAAGGTCAGAGTAAACAGGCAAGAAGGTCAAAGAGCCACAAAGGGAAATTCAGAATATTGAGGCAAAGCCAAACAGAATACGAAAAGAAAGGTCAGAATAAACAGGCAAGGAGGTCAAGCCATGACCTAGAAGTCCTGCCCTTGACCTGTTCTGAAAACGTGGGCGCCCTGCTGATTCCTGACAGGCTGACGATGCGCACAATATTTTCCGGGGTGACCTTACCAGACACGGCATTCCACAGGGTGCATGCCGTGGGCTGCAAAGCACCAGCATCCTATAAGGCACATGTGCACTACTGCACTCTCTGAACAACTGCTTCACCCTCATAGAACATTCTAACTGAGGCGACTGCCAGCATTTCCACCCATCCACCTGGCCAATCACATACTTGCTCTGTGCACACTGGCATTCTGACCATGCCCAGACAGTGCAGCAATTTGCCTTCACATTGCTGGGAGACACCTTTGATTGTCAAACCCCACAAGGGTGTGTATCACTACCATATATGGGGGCCATGAAGGGTATGAAAACAGAGCACACTCCTGCACTCCTGTTCTGTTATTCTGCAGAAATTGACCTCTACGGTTCCCAGTTCTCCCAGTCCTGCCCACGTCCATTACCATAAATACTTACAGATATGAGCTGTCCCTCAACTTTCCCCGGCTAATGCAAGGTTGGCCTGCTGCATTCAACACTTCAGTGGTAGCAGGGGTGCTGGAAGGAGGGGTGTGGGAGGTGCTGTAGCACCACCAAAATAATTTTGCATGAGTACAGAAGGATGATGAGTAGTAAAGATGCTTTTACCTTTTGGTTGGGTTTAAAGACAGAGTTCAGATGCCACACATGGTCTTCTAGGAAATTGCTACAGATTATTTTAGCATGGAGACTGGTGTTTACTTTTCCTTTCTCTGACTGCTAAGTGAGGGAATTTTGTAACATGAACCAAGAGACAGTCTTGTTTGGTTACAGGGACTGTGAAAGGTATGGCTGTAAGATGTCAAATATTTTTTACCACACAAAATAATATAAACACTTACAAATTAACTATATAAGGATTTTGAAATATATCAGCATGAAGGAAAGTAAAAGTGAGACATGTTTTTTGCAATTTTGAAGTATAATGGAAATAAGATCATAGCACACCAAGAAACTTTATTTGTGTGATGCGTAAATGATAAACACGCACCAAAACCTGTTTTTCACCCATTATAGTTTTGTGTGCAATATAGATTTAGCAGTAAAACTGCACATCTGACTCACATTTAGTGGCATATCAACAGCATTTGTGCTTTCTTTCATTGGTAATACCCTACCACACAATGCTTTAGTATAATATTTTTGACAGTGTTGCAAAATGCACCACTGAACACATACTGCTCTCCTACAACGTCCCTGATGGGCATGCCTCATTTGCTACTCTTCAATATGGAGTTTCTGGTTGTCTAGGGTATGCACCTAAGCCAGGCAGAGCCCACCACTCTAATCAGGGCAAGTAATTTACACACCAAAGATAACCTGTGCTCACCCCCTGGTAGCTTGGCGCAGAACAGTAAGGCTTATCATGAGAGGCAATGTGTAAAGTGTTTGCACAACACACTCATACAGAAACACAATGATTACACCACAAAAGAGACTCCACATAAGGTTTAGAAAAATATATATAGTATATTGTGCGTAAAACATAGACCAAAATGGCAAGTATCATGTATACTTTTCAAATGATCACCGTTTTAGAAAAGTCTTTGTTGTCCTGAACAAAACACAGTGAAAACGATAGAGTTGTGGTATATTTGGTGCGCAATGTGCATTTTCCAGGATGACCACTGTTATCCTGCATACAACAAACCTAAAAAGATCAAAATCCTTTAAGTATTTTCAATGGTATCACTGGTTAAGAAATTATAGGCAAAAAGCAGTGCTTAATTGAGCTGGGTTCCTTCTAGAGCCTTTATGGAAATTTGCTTTAGTCAACAATGAGCAGTGCGTCCCTACGTGACTACCAGGGGAGAAGTAAACTGCTGTAAGGACACTTCCCTATCATTGCCTCCGATGCTGTATGGTCATCAGGAAGAACAGCATGGTCCCAGGACCCCCTACCTTTCTGGATGTCGGCGGGCTTGTCCACAGGGCCAGTGTAGCCGTAAGGCGAGTCACACTGTGGCATGGCTTCACACAAAAAGGCGAGGCTGGGACTCAGATGCGTGTCGGAGCCTCCAATGGTGTTTATAGGGACAAGCGCTCATACCATGGAAGCGCCGCTCCTTCAGGTGACTGGGTCTCCCGAAGCACTGTTCTCCAGGCACTCCTCATGGGGGAAAGTGCTGTCTTTACAGCAGGTGTGCTCAGGGTATCCAGAAATGCTCACACTGGAGTGGTGGGTCGAAGCCTCTGATGGTGTTTATAGGAGGAGCGCTCTTCACGCGGAAATGCTACTTCTTCAGGTGACTGGGTCTCCTGAAGCACTCTTCTTCAGGCACTCCTTATGGGGGAAAGCACTGTCTTTAGAGCGGGTATGCTCAAGGTGTCCAGAAATGCTCACAGTGGAGAAGTGGTGAACAGCTGATCTCCTTGCAGGTAGGTTTGAGCTTCCTCCTCATGTTGGAATGCTGAGTTGGAAGCGTTTGGCTTGAAATAATAGCGCTTCGTTCAAGTATATAAAAGCAATGCTGATTATCCAAGTGCAGCTGCACAGGGGTGATCTTTGATGTCCCTGAGATCTCCCAGCAACAGGGGGCAAGCCAACAGGCAGCAGACCAACGCATGGAGCAGGTTGCAAACTGGCAGTCCCTCCTGAAGCAAATCACACAGCAAGCAACACGCCAACACAGCAGAACAGTTAGCAAAGTGGCAGTCCCTCCTGGCAGCACAACAGTTCCTCCTGGCAATGTGAAAAGTGTACAGCCAGTAGCGTCTGGTTACAAGTCCATGAAGTGTCTAAAATTATGGGGTCAGAGCCCCTATACTTATACTCCAAAATGCCTTTGTTTAAGAGGTGACTTCAAAAGAATCTTTAGAAGTGCACAACAATCCCCTTCAACCCAGCCCTGGCTCCAGACGTCAGTAGGGGGAAAATCATCCCTTTGTGTGAGGGCAGGACACAGCCTATACAAATGTAAAGTGTGAACGCCCCTCTCTCTCCCAGCCTAGGAAGACCATCAGTATGCAGATGAATGCAGATGTAACCCTGTCACACCCAACCCTTCCTGTGTGGTGGCTGTCTGGAAAGTATGGACAAAGTGTAGCTGTCACATAGCTCTAGACGTGGATTGGAGTCAGGCTGCAAAGCACAAACAGTCAGCAGCACAGAGAAATGCCAACTTTCTAAAAGTGGCATTTCTAAAATAGTAATGTAAAACCCAACTACACCAGTAAGCAGGATTTATCACTAGCATTCTAAACATACAAAACATGGAAACGCTACTCCTTTCAGATCAGAAATTACCACTGATAGCTTATGAGAGGAGTAGGCCTCACAGCAGTGAGAAACAAAATAGACTGTTTGTCACTACCAGGATATGCCACTCAACTCATAAAGGCATGTGTCCTACCTTTCACTTACACAGCACCCTGCCTGTAGAGCTACCTAGGGCCTATCTTAGGGGTGACCTACATGTAGTAAAAGGGGCGTTTAAAGCTTGGCAAGGAGTTTTAAATGCCAAGTGAATGTGGCAACAAACTGTGCACGCAGGCTCTGCAGTGGCAAGCCTGAGACAGGTTTGAAAGGCTACATCTGTGGGTGGCGCAAGCAGTGCTGCAGGCCCGCTAGTAGCATTTAATTTACAGGTCCTGGGCATATGGTATACCACCTTACAAGGGACTTATAAGTAAATTAAATATGCCAAACAGGTGTAAATCTATCATACCATGTTTTAGGGGATAGAGCACATGCCCTTTAGCACTGTTTGGCAGTGGTAAAGTGCCCAGAGTCCTAAAGCCAACAAAATAGGAGGAAGAAGGCAAAACATTTGGGGATAACCCTGCAAAAAGGGCCAGGTTCAACAGCTATACATGTTCTTTGTGTTACACTTGAATATCCTGTCATAAGATTGCTGGCAGCACACCCACTCTGCAAAATGTTCCAGCACCATTGGCTAGTAGCCTGCTGTAGGAAAGTGGGCTTCTGTTGCAGTAACCCCGCCCACTATTTGCCAGACTTCTGATGCACTGTGACTTGATGTGCCCTGGGTCCCTGCCAATCAGGTTCCCAGAGCCTGTGTTCTTTCCCAAAACGGTACCTTTGTACCCCCAATTGGCACCTCTCTGGCCAAATGTAAGTCCCTTGTGAAAGGTACCATGGGTACCAAGGGCACTGTGACCGGGGAAAGCCTCTAAGGGCTGCAACACATATAGTGCCACTCTTAGAGGTCCTGCACCTTAATACACACACACTGCCATTGCATGCTCTGTGTTTTGGTGCAGAGAAAAGTGAAGAGTCGACATGGCACACATACCTGTGTGCCATGCCTGCAACCCACTGCCAATGGTATAGGTAAGACACCCCTCTAGCTGGGTGAACTAAACCACTGGTGAGGGTACAGTTGCATGAGCACTGTACCATTACAGTGTCTACGACCATTCTTAGACATTGTAAGTGCAGTAAAGCCATAAAGAGTATATGGTCTGGTAGTATGTCATTACGAGCTCCACAGCACCATAATGGCTTTACTGAATTCTGGGAAGTTTGGTAGCGAACTTCTCAGCATAATAAACCCACACTGATGCCAGTGTGAGATTTATTATACCATGCACTCAGAGGGCATCTCAGAGATGCCCCCTGAAAAATACCAGCCTCTGGTGGGTTCCCTGACTGGTAAACACCAGCCTGCCACCACGAGACATGTTTCTGGACCCCTGGGGTGGGAGCCTTTGCTCCCTGGGCCCAGAAACAAAGCCTTTCCTGGGCGGTGGTGGTCACACCTCCCCCAGGTCAGGAAGAGCCATCTGTGGCAGGGGAGCTTCAAAGGCCTTGCCACCTTTGTAACACCACCCCCAGCCTCTCCTGCTAACAGGAGCAGGCCCCCTTCCCGTCTCACCCCCTTTTCGGCTGGAGGTCAAGCGGGAAAAATGAAAACAGCCCAGGAAGTGTGCCCACCTCTGCCAACCCCACCCCTCAGGTGTGGAGGCAAGGTGAAGCCCACTCTTCAGTGCCTGCCATCTTGCAGATGGCAGGCACTCTCCAATCATTGTTAGGGATTGTGCCCACTCCCCCACGTGGGGTGAGCACACCAAGGGTGTAGTCACCCTAAGATCAGTAGCCCATTGGCTACTGACCTTGAGACCCCTAAAACGCCTCCTAAATACAGTATTTAGGGGCAGCCCTGAACCTAGAAGGCAGATTCACACAACCTATGAAGAAAAAGGACGAAAGAAGACGCCCAGCAGAGGAGACTGCAGAGAAGAACTGGCTTGGCCCCAGCCCTATCGGCCCGTCTGCCGTTTCCAGAGATCTTGTGCCAAAAATTGCCTTGTCCTGCAGCCAGCGACATCCAGAACCCCTGGAAGGACTGACTGCCTTCAACAGAGACCAGATCTCCTGTGAACAGCAGCTCTCTTTAAAAGAATCACCAAAGAAAGACTCTGAGCCTGCTGAGGACAAAGAAACCCGATGCCTGGAACCTCCACTGCATCCAATGCCTACGACACGAGTCCAAGTGGCCCACCGGTCCCAGCGAGGTAACACAGCACTCCAGAGTCCGAGTCCACCGTGGGATGACCCTTCCAGGACTCCCCGACGTCACCTGCAGCCTCTGCACGGAGCCCCCCCCTCAACTGCGAGTGGGCCGGTAAGGTGAAATCCGACCTCAAAAGACACAGCTGTATCCAGCCGCCCTGCACCCTGGAGAAGAGGACCTAAGGTGCACCTATGTCCCCTAGCCCTCCAACTTACCTGCCCAGCTGTTGGTTCGTCCCGGAAGACTTCCTGGACCGAGCCTGCAGCCAAAATCCAAAACCGGCAACTCCCATTGAAAACAACAGGGCACCCGACGCAAAATAAGCACTCTGCACCCGGCCGCACTTGTGCTGATGTGGGTGCACCTTGTGTGCTAACTCGGATCCCCCCTTTACCCTGAGCTAAACCCTAGGAGCTTTGCTCCCACATCCAAGAGGCGTGCCCGTGAGCAGCCACCAACCGGAGGCTCCCTATCCCCCACTGGATAAGATTGGGCCTCAGCATTCTACACCCAGCCGCCCTAGTGCCGCTGAGGGTGCTTTGAGAGTGCATCCTTGACTCTTGGGGTACCCTTGTTCTAACCCCAGAAACTCAACTGCCAAAACCAAGTACTTACCTGTAAACCGATAACTTAATTTCCTACCATAGGATTGCACTGACTGTTTTCCTCTGAAAAAGTTCTAAGAGTGGAGTTGAAAATTCTATGAAAAATCATACAAGTGTGTTTTGATAACAAAATGCGTTACTAACCTTTAACCAGGAAATGTCCCAGTGTGGTATCTAGGTATACCACACTGAGTAAGAAAAGTAATCTGAAATGTAACTTAAAAAGTAATTCCAATAGTAACTGTAAAGCAATTATAACAGTTACTGAAAAGTAATTTTAACTGTTGACTTACCTGTAATCATACCAATTGCATTCAACTGCATTTCAACTGCATTATTCTTGTATAGTACTATTACACTTACCTGTGCCAGGCCTTGCTTGGTTCTAAAAATAAAATACAATTAAATAATATTTTTACACAAAACAAATTAGTCAGAGTTCAGTCTTTGAGTGTGTGAAATCATTTCTTGCTTGAGTGTGTACAATAAATGCTTAACACTACTCTCTGATAAAGCCTTACTGCTCGCCCACACTACCGCAAATAGAGAGTAAGGTATTATCTACTTTTATCTCTGCCTACCTTTGCGGATCCACTGGACTCTGTGCACACCATACCTCACTTTGATATAGTATATACAGAGCCATCTTTCTACACCTGCTCGGTTAGGGATGCTTTTGATGACATTTTATATTAGCATGACAAATGAAAAACAGTTGCTTCAAAAAGCTATTTTATCATATTGCCTTTTTACAAGTGCAAAAACACTTTCGTAATTCATAAATGCTGGTTTTGCACTCCTAAAAGAAAACAGGGTTTCCTGGTAAGTATATCTCCTCCTGTGGGTGTTCCAGGATGGCAATCCCATGGAAATTTGCAAATTATTTCCCGAGCGTGAAAAGTTCAAAGATTTACTCTGGTAAAGGCAGAATGCAATCATTGGTGTGTGTACGGGAAGGTGTTTCTCCAGAGTGAAAAATATTATGTGCGTGGAAAAAGTTAGCATGTTTATTTATTTATTTTTCTCATGTAAAAATATATACGTGTACATCTTCACCTGGGAAAAATACAATTCTGTGAGCATAATAATGCACGGTGCACAATTATGCCTGTTTAAAGGTGAATGGCTTTTAGCAGCTGAACTTTTTTTCCCTAAGGGCACCTTTCTCCGTGTGTTAAATGTAAATTAAGCCTATGTTATATTATGTAGAGTAATATTCTGCAGGATGAAAAGTACATAAGAGTGAAAGGTCATCCTTTGAGACTTCTCTGCACACTTAAATCCAGACATTTGATTACAAAGTCATTGTGAATCGGGGCTGGCTGGTCATGCTTCCACTCTGGATTTTTTTTCAGTGTGCTGCAGGTTAAGGGGTTGTTATTAGAGCTGGAAGAGTTGCCATGACCCCGCCATGAAAGCACTTAGGGCACCACTGTAGTCACGATCACCTGCAGTACGCGGCTGGTTAGAGCATTTTTTCCAGACCGACTCTGGCTTCCACTTCGGCTTTGAACCGTTCTGTGCTCCTTCTTAGTCTCCCAGGCAAACAGTGCGCAGGGCCACGCAAGAAGCATATCACCCGAGCTGAGCGAACACCCATTTGGCTCCTGGATACTTAGCTTCCCATCATGGTACCTGTGCAGGGGTCGGACAGGCCTTTGGGGCGATCTGGAAGCGCCAGAAGCGCTGGTCTGACAGCTCAGTGTGCGGGCTGGTTTTGTGGCTGTTGGAGGGTCTGTTTTATGGTCTGGTGGGCGGGCTTTTACTTTTGGTTTCCCAGATATTACCACAAACATTGGTTGTAGCGAGGACAAATGCATACTTTACAAAACACCTATGCAGCGCACCTACGCGTTCAACAGTGCACCGATGTGCAGAATGTGGCCCACTTTTTTCACCTATAATCTGATTCGCTAATAGGGGACACAACTTTATGTTGGTGCCCGGACCAATTTTTAGGCCCAGTCCGACCCTGCCGTCTCAGAATCAAGCTAAAAGGGAACTTCAGAATGGCTGTGCTTGGACTGGTGGAGGACAAGCTGAAATGTTGTGAGCGGTGCTCTCCACTGGCGTAACGAACCTTGAGGGGGCCTCCCTGCAAGGCACGTGGAGGAGCCCCCTCCGGGCTCAATCAGGAGCTCTGCAGCCAGAGTGCTGTGCTGAGGGGGCCCCCTGGCGCTTGGGGCCTGTAGTGTCCTGCTGGACACCTTCTGGTGTTCAGCCTTGTGCTGCAACCACACTTTACACCCACCCATCACTGGCGTCACCAGTCAGGTGACCCTGCTAATAAAAGGGGCCGGGCGCACGTGCCCTGTGCCAGTTCCAGTACCCAAGCATGCGGTGTCAGTGTGGTCATTCTTACAACATGCGGGCCTGAGGCCCGAAACACCACAGGGCCCCCCCCGCACCGCAGGGGCTGCGGGGGCCTGTGTTAAGCCCCTGGTGCGCTCACTGGCCACATAAGAAGACACTGAAGTGCAGCTGCTTGTGCGCGAGGAAAATACTTTTTCCTCTCCCGCGTCGTCGTGGTTTAGGCAATGCTTCATTATGTGTTTTTATTCAAAACAGAAACAAGTAACATAATCGTCAGCCTGTGATATACACATTCCGTCTGGGCCCACTCAGCAGCCCTTTGTCTTCAGTGACAACGCCGTCTGCCCTACTACCGTCAGTCTAATTGTACTGATGAGTGGCTGCTGCTAGGAGACCAAACGAAAAAAAAACAGGCTTCTTCCAGCCTGTCTATTCTGTGTTTTTAAAACCCCTAGAAAAATCAGCATTCATTAGACAGGTCAAATTAGACTTGGTAGCAGAATGTTGAATCATCCTGTGTTTCCTACGAGTAAGGGGCTCACGTTTCATTGAAAATTACAGCACATAAATATAAAGGGGCCCATTCACAAAGACAAGTAAAAGTACATAAACGACTTCTTTGGTACTTGTTTACGTTCTCTTACACGCCCTTTGGAAACAGCCTAAAAAAACTTCTTAAATCTGAATCAAGTGGGACTATTTACATCATACTTATATACAATTATTTAGTACAAATAGAAAGGGCCATGCCGTCTTTGCACTATTACTTAGAGGGAGTTGGACATTTTCGGATCAATTCACAAAAGCCTGTGCGGGTACGTAAACAAAGTTCTCCTGTAGTACTACTCCAATTGCTCATAAATGTTTTTGTGAATCAGCCCAATTTGTTCCAAGATTATTGTCGTGGGTGTGTTATGGGTTGGGTTTAAGATTTTGCTCTGCACATGCGGCTGAGGTGGTCTCTTCCAATGGTGCCACACCACTGGAGGCGAGAACGGGTTTCTTCCCATCTCCTTCCAGTCCCCTCCCCCTTGCACCTCCTGGACTTGGGAGAGCTCATGGTGTACTGTGGGGGACCTGCAGCATCTACTGGGTGTGAAGGTCGTGGCACCCAGAAAAACACGGCTCACTTAGTACCGACTCACAATGCAGAGTGGATCCACATTAATACTGCAAAAAAAATGTAATTCTGCGAGCGTTCTGTAATAAATGTCATACATGCTTTTAGAGCCAAGTTACTTGCTGCTGCTTTATATGCTGCAAAATTCTGGAACTTCGAGAAAAATAAGCTGGGGGGGGGATTTATGTATCAACGCATTTCCCCAAAGAACAGAATGACCACATCCCTATGATACATCAGGCCCTTGGTCTCTTCGTTTTTTTTCTTTTCTAGTCCCTCAGACAGCATCATAGTGTTTGCTTTTTTTTCTATATCTGACCGGAGTATTGACTATTTCATAGAGAGTCTCATCCAGTGTAATAAGAAAAGTAGTCTTATCCCTGAGCAAAAGGATTTTTAGATAACATAAGGACACAGATGGAAAAACTCATGCTGTCTAGTAGCTTGCGGTTACCAACTGACTCCATGTCATCAGGGACACCAGCTTCCAATCCTGTGCTTTTGTTATACACATCATTGTTTTGTAAGGTGTTTTAGACCAATTCGTTCAAATGAAATGAACTTAAGACTACAAATCGCAGAATACATTAGATTGTTAAAGGAAAACTCAGGATGCGAAAATGATGTATTTGATGGCATGGAGCCATTCTGGTAACCTTATATAAGGGCTAAAGTACCTACTGCCATACCTTATACAGATATTGCAAATCACTGAGGAGTTCCATAACCATATAGAGGAACGAGTCCAAAGGCCATGTTCCTTTATAAGGTTATGGAACTCCTAGGTGACTTTTAATATCCTTATCATGTATGCCAGGGGGTACTTTATCCCATATAATATGGGGTTACACCATCACCTTTCCCGGTAACCACTTAAAATCTTGGTGGTTAGCTCTTTCATATGAAAGAGCGAGCATGTTTGCAAACATGAAGAATACAAATAAAACTTATAGTGCAAAATTAAACACATCAAACACTTGTTAGATATTTGTTGCAAACAGATATTAGAAACAGTTGAATACAAGTCAGATTAAAAAGAAAAGCATCAGAAGCTCGGAAAATGTAGAAACATTCTAGCTTATCTCCATATAAGGAGTGCAAAAAATAAACATATTCTCTGTTCTTGTCATTGTAAACTATTAAAGTAGAGCAAAAGAAAGAAAAGCAAGGTTCTGCTTGTTGCTTTAAACAGCTGCTTTAATTATGGTCTGTGAACTGACCTGCCTTTCACCTCGGCTGCTGGCTCTGGCAGCAGGAGTTGTGACTTCAGAACTCAACTGTAATAACCTTATAATAGTCGAGTTCTCACATCTTTTCTTCATAATCAGCTACTTGGTGCGTCACAAGTCGCCGATTATAAAGAAATTAGTGACTGCCGTTTATCCAGGGATTACTGAATCCCGTGTATTGTAATAGGATAATGAGGCAGGTGCTTCTCTACATGAGTCAAAGGAACACTAAATTGGATTTTGCACCAATAAGAGATAATTGGACTATTTCACAATAACCTGTGTGAATGACGACATGCACAATTAAGTCTTACTTCCATGTATCACACAGGAGGACGACATTTCAAATGCCAGCAAAAGAATCTTTGGCATGGATGTTGCTGATGCACTCAACAGTATTTCAGTGTCATTTATCCTGAGCAGAACTCATAGTGACATTTGTTTGCTAGGAGCTGCATTTCCTCAGGGCACATTCACTGTTTATTGACGGGTGCCAGGTCTTGTATGTGTGTTTTTGTACAGATCCAGTGTCTGCCAGAGCTAAGGCCTCATATGATGTCATCATTGGAATGCTGGTGTTGAGGGTAAAGAGAGTGGGAGTCAGATGAAAGTTAGAGTTTGGTGAGGAGCTGAAGATAGAATGAGACGCTTCCAACCCTGCCAAGTTTCCAAGTTCTGTGTGTGAATAGCTGCTCAAGTCTAGGTTTTTGTTTGAATTCTGGGACTTGTAGTCTTGTTTATCCCATAATAAAACCAGGACCATGAGTTCCAGAAATCAACAGAGATGTTTTAAGGCATGGGCAAAGTGGGCTGTGGCCCAGGGCCCCGCCTTTCAGGGGGTCCCCTGAAAGAGCCGGCTCTGTTCTGCAGAGTCTTGCCCTGATGACCTTGAATAATTCTTAAACAGATTGTTGCAAATAGCGTTTTCTTTTCATTTATTTTTAATCTGGGTAATATGAGAGAGTCTATTACAGACATTTAGCAGACAAATGTTGTATTTTTGTTTCATGCAACATCCATAATTTTTTTTATTTTAGATCCAAACAGGATCTCACATATGAGAAATGGAAGGATGTCACAGTGATTATTTGCAGTAGTATAAGTGAGCTTCTACTGTGTTACAATATTGAAAACATACATCACTATCCCTGAATATTAACTATAAACACATTTAGAATTTGAACCAGTGTGTCTTTGCACGGTTTGTGATCTGGCCAAAGAGGAAAGGAGAGAGCTGCAACTGGATCATACATTCAAAGCTGATTTGCGTAGAGACCCCCAAAACACGTTTGGCCCAGGCCCCCCAAAATCCTTAAGATGTCCCTGAAATTCAAAGAAAAAAATAGGACTGGAGCAGCTCATCACGCATGGACCTGGGAAACTTGACCGCTATGAAGAGGAGGCGGAAGAGGTGAAGGCCAGGAGGTGTATATTTGTTGCCAGTAAAACTGATAAAGCTTTGACATAGCTAACCCTTGGGTAGCTCATAAAACAACGAGTTACCCAGGGCCTCTTTCAGGGTTGTCTTGAGAAAGGACCTATATTCCTGATACAACTGACTGTGTTTCAGTGATCCACACTTTCCTAAGTTTGAGCACTGCTGGTTGAGAGGTGGACCCTGAAGTAAATAATGCCCAAGTGAACTGCCTGGTATGAAAAGTTCAGAAGCATTGGGATAACATAGTATTTTCTTGTCCTGAATGTTACAGGGTACTTGTCAAGTAGATCTGTATGCAAATGAAGGGTGATTGTGCAGTGTGTGAGATGGTGATAAAACCCCCTTATATGTGCCAGTTGTATTATAAAAAGGAAGAGCAGTTGATTTAGATTTTTTGAAGAATTCAGCACCCTCAGAAAATTGCACCAAATGTATACCTATTTATTAACTACAGTCAAAATATGTATTTATTTCCAATCAAAATTGAGCAAGTTATTGTCACCAAGAGAGTGTGAAGCAGCTTTAATATTAACAGTACTTTTCAAAACCACCTCAAACGTTGTGACATTCGAGATCAGTTCTTTAAGAAGCATAGGCATTGGCAAGGCATACTATTACCATGCTTGCAATACGAGACAAGAAATTTAATAAGGTTGGGTCTGTTAGAGTCTGAGAGAAATTGGGATGCTGGTTGAGGTGGGCGATACCCTAATTACACAACAGCCACAATCCTTGTCAGGCTGCACCGCAAAAAGTCAATAAATTAACCTGTGTTTAACCCTCTGGTAGCTTGGCACAAGAGCAGTCAGGCTTTACTTAGAGGCAATACGAAAGTATTTATGGAGCACACAAACAGTAAAAAAGTCAAAACACAACACAAGAAAAATCCCACACCAATTTAGATAAACAGAGTAAATTTTAATAAATTCTGTGACACCAAAACGACTAGAACCAGAGATATGCTATGTTAAAGATTTTAAGATAAGTATAGCGCCTAAAAGCACACACGCAACTTGTGGTTATCTGGTCGTGTGAGACCGGGTGAAAGTCACAATTTCAGGCCGACTGCAATGAAGCATGGGCTTAATACGAGCATCAGGTTAGTCCAACTGAAAGTTACGTTCTAAAGTCCAGCGCAAAGAGTTCCGTTCATAGTGGAGGAAGCCACGAGGAGCAGGGAGAGTATCACAGACAGTCGTCTCTGTAGCATGAAGATCCTGTCAGGCATCATGGATGGTCGTTACTGCAGATTTACATTGGTGGTCACAGCAGGCTGTCGATGCTGTAACGCGAAGTGCAGATCTTACACTGCGGGTCATCGCTGGCAGTCGATGTAGCGCGAAAATTCATGTTCACTGGAGCTTCAGGTTGGCGGTATGCACGGTCGGCAGGATGTTGGCACAAACAGACCTGTTTGCGGTCGTGAAGAAACCAAAACTTCAGGATTTCTCCTTTTCTTCAAGTAAGAGCTCAACTGATGCCACATCAAGGGTCTAGGACCTGAGGGGCACACTGGGATCAGGAACTCACTCCACCAGAGGCCAGCAGGGCTACAGCAGTTCCAGTTGCAGGTCCAGTGTAGGTCCAGGCAAGAGGTCAGCTGGGCAGATGCAGGGAGTCCTCCGGAGCTTGCTGTGTCTCTGTAGCCCAGAACAGGAGGTCAGTCAGCTGATCCCTGGAGTCACTTCAGCCTGGCATGAAGGGTGATGGTCTAGTCTTCCCACTCAGCAAGTAGGGAAGTCCTCAAGCACCCGGGCAGGAGGGCATCCTTCTTCTGTAGTATCCACAGGTACAAGAGTATACCGAAGAGTGGGTCTGAGGGTCTTCCTTTTATACCTGGTGCCCACTTTGAAGTGGGAGTAGCTTCTGAAGTTTCTCCCTACAGAGGTGTCTGCAATATTCTGCCTCCCTGCTCTTGTGCCAGTCTGTCTGGGGGCACAAAAGGCTAATGTGAAGTCCTTTGTGTGTCAGCTGGGCCACGGCCAAAGAAGTGCAAATGTTGTAGGCGACAGCTCCGCCCGACCATTAAGCCAGGATGGCCCATCCTGCCAACACCCAGACCCTATATTGTGATGCTGTCTGGGAGGAATACAAAAAGGCCAACTGGCTCTACACCTAGTCAGGTGACCCAGGAACAGGCTGAAGGCACCAAATGTTTAGGACAAGAACATGCCAACTTTCTAAAAGTGACACCTTCAAAATTGTGATTTAAAATCCAACTTTACCATTAAAGAGGGTTTTAAATTACAATTCATCAGACACCAAACATGACATTCCTACCTGCTCCCACACACTTGCAGTAGTGAAAAACTTAAAAGAACATGTTCAACTTTTTAAATTCTGCACACTCTGTGCTAAAGGCTGTTTAGGGCCTACCCTAGGGGTGTCATGTGTATTAAAAAGGAAGATTTAGACTTGGCAAAAGGTTTATTTTGCCATGTCAAAATGGCAGAGTAAAACTGTACACACAGGTTGCAGTGACAAGCCTGAGACATGTTTTAAAAGGCTACTTAAGTGGGTGGGACAATCAGCGCTGCAGGCCCACTAGTGGCATTTAATTTAAAGGCCCTGGGTACCTGTAGTACCACTTTATTAGGGATTTACATGTAAATTAAATGTGGCAATTGAGTGTAAGCCAATTTTACCATTTTGAAGGAGACAGCACAAGCACTTTTAGCACTGGTTAAGTGGAAAAGTGCACCAAATCCAAAAAGTCATCAAAAACAGGTTCAGAGAACAGGAGGGTTAAGGCAAATGTTTTGGGATGACCATGCAGAGAAGGCCAAGTTCCAATAGGGTCTTTCCTCTGTGTAGCTCACTTCTTAATTAAAGTTATAAAAATAAAAAATGAATTACACCCATCATAAGAGAAGACTGTGTTTCATGTGTTTTATTTTAAACAGGCAAAGTAGAGCCACTAGTTGTATAAATGCATGCCTCAATAGAGCAGTGATTCTTAACCTGTGGTCCGCAGACTCTGTGGTTCCTACTCAGAGGAACTAAGATTGTTTATAAAATGAAATAATATTAGCAGATTAATAAAGTACACATACATAAAAAGCATATTTTCAAACGCTCTGTAAAAGCAAAAGAATTTGAAATTGGAAGCTAAAAATTAAGTTGGCATCCTTATCTTGATTTGCGGGAGAAGCACAAGTACAGCAAAAGAAATCTAGTATGAGTATAGTATACATCAGAGTGCACCTGATGACCTAATTGAAGCATCTCTGTTATGCACCAACAACAAGAAAGCCTGCATTAGGAGCAAAGAAGACAGCGTGGTATTCTGGAGTCTAGCATATCACTTCATGTTTTAGAAATAAACCAAAACGTTAAAAGGTGTCAACCTTCACATTGAAATTAAAATTACTATTTTCACATTTATTTGTTTGTGAATTAAACAAAATGGTCAATAATTAGTGTATTTAGGTGAGGTATGCTTGTTTATGTATTTTTGTGAAATGTTTTGATATTTGAATCGTAGAAAGTGCTTATGCAGGGGCTCCAGCTTCCAGTAGTGTTTTTGTGGGGCTCCACACAGGGCTTTAAGTAGGTTGGGTCCTGCCAGGATCCAGCACTGGCAATAATTACAAAGCGTGACTGAAACTGGTCCCTTTCAGGCTCTATATTTAGCCCCTTAATTTACTGAGGAAGAAATAAAGAACTCCGTCTGTCCGATAGGTAGATAAGCAATGAAAATCAATGCATTTTTTTTGTTTGTATGGTTTCTCCTCCCACTCTCTGCAGCAGGACTGTGGCAGAGTTGCAAATTGAAAGAGGAAAATTTGAATGTGAATATTTCTGAAATGGGAGAAGGACGCTTTCCCCTATGGCCCCTGGCTGAATTTTCTTTCAGCCTTGTGTTCATTTGCTGGCCTGTGCCCTGGTGTCCTTGCACCTACCAGCATCTCAGTCAACATGCTGACTTTAACAATTTGCAAGGCACAAGATTCAAGAGTCACTTAATTTAAGCCATGTTATTAATTATAAAGGCCACACTCCTTCTAAAGAACCCAAGGACACCCCTTTTTGGCCACACCCCTTTTAGCCCCTCCTTCCCAGTTTTTGTTTTATCCCTATCCCACTTAAAGCCAAAGAAGTCCATAGAAGTCAAAAGGTCAAGAACAACTGCAATGTAGTGTATAGTAGTGTGTATAGTCAAGACAAATTAGACTTAAGTGTGCAGAGGAGTCAAAGAATTTGGATCAATTTAACCTCCGTTTTACTGAGAAAGTGAACCCTCAGCTCCTGTTTTACCACATAGTGCCTAATAAGTACAAATTGATAATAGGTATTCACGTTTCAAGCTGTCAATGAGTTTTGAGTAATGATAGCAGTTTTCTTGGAAAGAAGCATGGTTTGAGGAAACACGGCTAAAAAATAGTCTTTAGTGTACTTGAAGACTGAAGGAAACCCGTTGCACACATAGGTGCTGGAAATAGTGGTGCGGGAGTGCTGTAGCACCCTCAAAATACCCATGCAGGAGTTTAAATTTTGTTATTTTGTTTTTATCTTGTCACCTTTGCTGTGTGCTCAAAGACAGAGCTCAAATGTCAGTCTAGCCTTCTGACATTGCTGTTTATTCTTTTAACATGGAGACTGGTGTTTATTTTTCTTTCTCTTACAGCAAAGTGTTAGGATTTTGGTGAGTGAACCATGACAACCTTGCTGGTGTGAAATAAAATGATGGTGTGATGGGAACAAAGATTTTAATAGGATCAAACCAAATCAAGACACTTTATTTG